>ML685954.1:8572928-8586671 GCA_007922175.1 Pelusios castaneus
TCCTGCCTCCCATATAACTAAGAGCAAAATCACCAACAATGGACCATAATTCAGCATCATCATCATCTGCTCTCTTGCCATTATCAATCCTTAAAACAGTTTATCAATTTTCCTGTCACTTCACAAAATTCATGCAACTAGTTCTCCCCCTTTCTTGATCATCAACAAGGCGGCTCACACTCCTCCCCCTCCCTAGCTGTGCTAGCCCATGGCCGTGGCCCCAGCCCCCCTGCAGCCAACAGCCCTTCGTCACGCTGCTCTCCCCGCGGCCACCCCCAGCAGCCAGCATACCCCCAGCCACCTCGCCTCCCACTTGCAGCCATGCTGTGTGTGCCATGCCACACCCCCCAGCCACACCAGCAACTCTTGGAGCCCTGGCCGGGACAAGAGAGGAGACGGGTAGCCGCATCTGGGCTCCCAGCCGAGTGCCGTGACTGAGCGGCTGTGGCCCAACTTCCAGGCAGCGTGGGCTACTTTAAAAAGCTCTGCAGGGCACTTTTGGCCCGTGGGCCAGGGGTTGAGAACCCCTGATATAGAATCTCTCTGTCAGACAGCTGCCCTTAATCCCTTCTCTTTCACCATCTTTCACCACAAAAAAAGTAAAATAAAATAAAAGCAATCATTCGGCTTCCCATTCAGTCTTGCTTTTTTCTTTTTACCATCTTCTACTGACAACCCTGCATACTATTTCCAGCCTTCAGGTAACATCTGTTCTTCCTAGGATAGTAAACACTGGGGTCTCTGAAGCCCAGATGCATCAACTTACTTGGTTAATTTTAAGCACGTGAATCGTCCTATTGAAGTCTGGCATTATTTATGCCCTTCAAATGAAGCACATAAATGTTCTGCTGAGGCCTAATCCCTACTGATGCTGTTGGTGAAAGACAGATAACTGGCAGAGCTAATCAGCATAGGGCTGCATGATACTAGCTTGAAATTAAAAGTTTCTGCCACGTACATATTCAACATAATCAGGTTTTACCACTATAAATGAATTTCTTACAAACCTCAACTTCTTTGCACATAGATAAGATACAAGTCACCGTGTTCCAACTCAATGAGTTTTACCTGCAAACTGAAACCCAGCAAAGAAAACACATACCAGTCTTGGTGTCTGTGGTGGATGCATAGAGACTTTTGTTTGTGTGAGTAACTGTTGAAATGTGCTCTTCATACTTTCGTCCTGCGAAGAACAATAAACGTTTAGTTACATGGAAAGTTTGGGTGGAAAGTCCAAGATATGGCTGATCAGTGAGTCTGTGGTTACAGAATTGCACTACCATGTAATTCAAATTGGGGTCCCAGGACCAGTCTCTGTGAGGCTGAGAATGCTGAAGAGACTGTACACTTCGTAACTCCTTACTATGAAAGTTAGTTAGGAAAGGTATGGAGGGACTCCTAAAGGAACCCCATTCAACCCTCTTCAGCCTGTAATAGTGGGAGAGGGAATTAAACACTTCAATTTCAAGGGAGCTTTCAAAAGTAACTTTATGAATGGTGCAGGAAAATATACAAAAACTAACAAGCATTTATATTTCAGCTGTCTTGTATTTGCTAATTAATCAAACCACACACCACACAAAATGACTGGGGCAGCAAAGAACAATAAAAACAGACATTTTGAAAGCTGTATGAGTTTTAAGAACTGCCATATTAAAACTTTGAAGTGGGCAGGATCAGTGACAAAAAAAGGGGTTGACAAGGAGTCACGACACATGGTTTGGGCTTTTAAGTGTATTTTAGATGTTGGAAAGGTGGAGCTCAGAAGCAAAGTCCATGCCCTAGAGGTCACTAAGCAAAAGCATGTGGTGGCAGAGATACCAGTCAGGAAAAAGATATGGAGGCTGCCAATGAACATATACATTAAAAGCTTTAAAAATGAAGACTGGAAACTCAAGGTGAATTACTTTAAAGATAGCCAATGTAAAAAAGTCAGGGCACGTGCAATATCATCATAGCAGCTCAAGATGCTGTTGTGTTCTAAGCAAGCCATAAGTGATGGGCAAGAGACCCTGCTAAAAGAGAATTAGAGTAAATAAGTCTCATAGCTAACAGGGCACATGATACCCTGGTAAGATGGTCACAGCATAACTGGAAAATGCAGTTTTGTATTATGTCTGACACAGGCCCCTAGAGAAGTTCCCAAACTGTGACCCAAGAAGCATGTGCTCTACGGACAGACTGATTGGTCACAAGATTCTGTTCTCCTGGTTCTCAGGTGCTGCTCCCAGTATCCAGCTTCCTTGCTACCTGTAAAAGCAGCTGGAAACAAGAGGAAGGAGCCAATCTTATTGCTTCCATTGGGGTGTACTACAAAGAGACAGAGCGGAGAAAAGGCAGCTTGCTCTGAGAGACTAGCAACAGCCAGAGGAGGGAAGAAAGGGCTGGGAAGCACATGCAATGGAAATGGAGAGACTTGCACAAATGAAGATGTAGCATGAGCAGGAGAGAAACAAACAGAATTGATGGGAAAATATGTTGAAAAAAGCAGCAAAAAGAATGGGATTAACTTTTCCCAAAAGAGGACAAGACATTCCAGATATTTAAAAGACCCGACACATTAAATAATGTCTTAGTCTTATTTTCCAGGTAAGCTCTAACCATTGCTGCAGAGATATATCTTGCAGTGGCAAATGGGGAGGTGGTGGGTCCACACAGCCATGAATGTGAGGAGTGGTGTCCAACCAGGGAATCGCCCTATTAAGATGGGATTCAGACTACAAATGAATTTGAGAGCCCCTTATTTGACTCCCATCTTGCAGATCTGAATCAAGCTACTCCAAGACAACACCACAAACAGCTGAGGAGCAGGTTTTTGTTAATGAAACCAATTACTCTCTGGATGGAATGGAGTCAGACATCTCATACCTAGTGGGGAGGATATGCACACACTGAGTTCATCAGCATCCAAAACTATGGAAAAATAGAATTGCTCTGGTGATAATACAGGTGTGGACTACACCTTGAATGGAACTATATGACATGAACCATGCAGCTCAAGTTTTGCAAGTCACAGACACCGTATATTCAGAGTGTAAGGTCTCAGGCCTGGGGGGGGGTTGTTTTTGGTTTTTTTCCTAAGCTTAGGCCTTGTTTCTTGGGCTGAGTAGTAGCAGCTATATCCGGAGAGACAGCAGCCATAAGCTAAGTAGCCCAAGGTCACCTCTTCACATATCTGAAACGACTTCAAAACAATGTAGTGTCAGGCTGTTAAGAAGCTACTACTGTCTTAAGAGTACCTTCCAGCACCAGGTAAAGCAAGGGATCTTAAGATGCCAAAGAAAATGTTGTTTGAGAGCATTCTGTCTGGAAAGGAATCACTTATCAACAGCTGTAATTTAAAATCTACGCTTACTGTTTCGGCTTTATGGTACCCAATTCTCTAAGGTTTATCTAAAAGATTTCTGTCTGGTTCTTTGATTGTCTCTGTCTGTTGCATAACTAAGTCTGCATGATTTAAATCAATTAAGGTTGTGGGATACGACTGATTAAAGGACTGTTTTATAATGGGATAGGATTGGCGTTTTGTAATACTTTAATCTAAAATGACTGGTTAAGGTATAGCTAAGCAGGACCCAAGTTTTAACTGTATAAACTGGTGTCCAAAAGAAAGTTCTTTGGAATGTAACTCCAGGACACAGCCGAAAAAGATCAGCGCTGCTAGACCTCAACATCCTGCCAACCATATTATGCAGAAGCTGGAGGCCCCAGATGATCTAATCCTGATTGGCCACCAGGAGAGGTTTGTCTGCCTTGTTAGGCGTGGTGAGCACTGTATGCTTAAGATGTGTATTCTGTTTTGGTAATTGGGAATAAAAAGAGAATAAGGATATTACGGTGTAAGGCTCCTTCACTGGTAAAAGGATCCTTCAAACCTGCAGAGAATTACACCCAGAGCCCTATGGATTGGGAAAAGGAGGGTACTTCAATTAACCAGATTACACCTGGTTCCCCACAGCCTGGGAATGAATGGATGACACCAAGCAGTAGAGTATGAATTGGGTATGGGTAGGTGCCTTTCCCCTGGGAAAGAGTGGAGCTTCCTTAACTATGTTATGCTTTGCACCCTTAAAGGTGGGGTGCCCTACCATGCCAGTAACAAGAGCAGACCCAGAGATCAGGTCAAATATGAAGCTAGTCATTTGGGAGCTCTCCTCTACTCATTAGGCAAGACTTGAGTACATCACCTCTAGGAAGGCTTAGGTTATCCCACACCTGAAATTTTCCAAGGACAACATTCTGTCAACACTAGTTCAGAGAACTTGGCTGCACAGTCCCCTGTAGAATCTGTGGCCTCTATACCCCAGCAGAACAATGCTTTTTTGTCAGCTGGTTACTATACCCATTACAAGAAAGAACAAGATATTATTGCTATTCCCACATCTTTTCATTCCTACGAAGTACTCAGCTAATAGCGGAGCTAAAAGTGGGCCTGTAGCATCATTAAACCAGATTGTGGAGCACATGGACCTTATTCATATGAAACCTGAAATTACCCATCCAAAAAGTGATACAGAGTAGGTCATCATGCGTTTCAGGGGAAGATTTTTAGACACAAATGATAGTTAGCTGCCTAACTGCCACTGAGCCTTTGGCAATCTCTTGCTTAATAGCCATTTTGTTAATATTAATTTTGAAACTAGAATACGAAGTCTGGTACAGCTCAGATAAATACAGTGAACACTATAAAACCTCTACTGACTGCTGCTCTCCCTGCTCTAATCTTGAGAGGCCATCTAATTTTCAATTTAGTTTAATTTTAGGTTAAACATCAGAAAAACTATTTCAACATTAAACTGGGAATCTTGCTGGTTAAAAAAAACCTTAGTTTTAAGAAATGAAAATTTGGGCAGAGAGGTTGAATTATTATTAATAGTTGAACATTTCTCAATGGAGTAAAAATACTAAGACATTTCAAAATCTCCTGGGCTGATATATACCATCTCTATGTCTGATGAACGCATCCATCATGCTGCGTCTATGCTAGTTTTTAAAAACAATACTTACAGACAATGGAAGAGAGAGTGGAGGCCCATCAGCTCCTCGCTGCACACAGCAACAGGAGCCTAAGTGGCTACTCTGGTAGCGTTCAAGTTGCCTGACATCTAGAATTGAACATTTGGGATGCTGGCCTTCAGAGCAGCCAGGAGTACATCACCTGCAAACAACTCATATAAGATGGCTGCCAGCCATGTAAGGAAATATTTTTAAAAATAGGCATTGCCTGATATTTGGATTTTGATGGATGGAGGGTAGGAACCATAGAGTCTCACCTTAAGCTTTCCCCTGCTAACTGAAGTAAGCCAAGATATAAATCCTGCATATAAAAATCTGTTTCCAAGTTATCAGCAAAGACCCCCATGAGGGTGCAAATGTGGCCTGTTAAATGCTGAATAAATTTGTCAGATTTCCTTTTGGACAAAGCATTACTTTTCCAGGACAACACTCCAGGCCACATCTGTCAATTCAAGGATAACTTGGTATTTGTGTCTTAGCAAAGCTCGAGTCTGAAATCACTGTACCATTATTGGCCAAAGCACCATTTTTCCAGCTGTGACATTCTTTGAAATTCTTTCCTGACCTTTGTGCCTGGCACTCTCACTAAAGTTACACTGTAGGAATCAGAGCTCTCCCCAGAGGAGGAATACAACCAGAATGTTAACAAATTCAATTGACTACACTTTCAAACGTCTCAAATTCTCATCTCATCTATATGCCATTCCCACTTGTCTTTCATCCCTTGTAATGTATTGCCTCTTTTCCCATTATGCCCATCATCAGTGGTTTTAAAAATCCACCTAGCAGTGTTTACTGTAAAATAAACTGCAAAGAACTAAAAGCTAATACATATACTCTGTTAATCCACTCTAGGAGATTCAGAGGTAGAGAACTGTGTGCAAAACCTGAGAATGCAGAATAGGAATTTTCCTGTTCCAAGCACAACAGTTAGTCTTATGACAAAGAAGTTACAAAAGGAACCTGTCACCAGACCTCTTTGACACCATGTGCTCCATTCAACCAAGGATCTGACATGCTGCAGGGCTCCCTGATGACCAGAGCAGTTACCCTTCCTCTACCCCACTCCTCATTCTGGGGGCGGGGGGGGGGGCCGGGCCCAGAAGCATACTCCCTTGCTGGGCAACTATTGGCTCATCCTCCTCTTCAAGAGCAACATCTTGTAAAGACAAACTACTGAACAACTGTTGAATTTTCATTAGGGAGTTTTTAAGCCAATAGAGAAACTGTTTTAAGCCATTTTATTTAGCTGATCTAACTAGTCATCATGTTTTTTGCGAATTAAGTTTTATTTATGTCCAACAATAACAACAGGCAATAGCGCTCTCAGAACATTATTGCGGTACTGTACTTTGTATACATGTCTCAACACATACCTGAAGCCAGGGATGTCCTAAGGCTTCTTCTGTTGTAAAACGTTTATTTGGATCCACGACTAGCAGCTTCTTCACAAGATCCAAAGCTAAAATATAAAACAGGGTGGTTGGCATAAGGTCAATAATCTGACTCCACAATTTAAAAGAAATTTTCCAATGTGTATAAGGCAGTACAAAGAATTGTGATGTACATTCATAAAATACATCTAAATATGTCAACTTTAGAAGATGAAAGTTCAAGGTTAGGCGAAAGCATTTCCCTATATTAACAAGCAAACTCCTGCTTTGTAAGTCATTTCACACATTCACTGTTAAAAGACTGTTTCAAGTATATATGCTAGTGGTTCCCACCCTGTGGCCCACAGGGGGATTTCAAAGTGGCCCATGGCTCCCTTCCTGCTGGGTGCTCTGGACCCAGGCCAAGTGTGTTCCTGCACGGTTAAAGACCTTGGTGCAGGCCCTTGCTGCAGCCAAGGGGACGAGAGATCAGTGCACCCCTCCCTTGGCTCCAGCAGCAAGCAAAAGGCTCTGCCTCGGTCCCTCGGTGCTGAGGTTCTTGCTAGAGCCAGAGGTAGGGGAGCACTACTGGTTGCAGAAAGAAGCCACTGCCTAGGGACCCAGGCAGAGCGTACAGCACAATAGGATGTGTGTAGTTTCCTGCTGCAGCCAGGGAGACGGAAGATCAGCAAAGAGGCTGCTTCCTCACTGAACTCCTTCCATCTGCCTGGAGTGGGGGGGAGAAGCCTGCTGGCGGGGACCATTGGCCCTTCAGAGCTGTAAAGATTATATCTGTGGCCCTCAAGCCCAAAGGGTTGGGAACCACCAATACATGCTTTACTCTACTCTCCAATCAAACTCTCCTGTGCTATCAATGATGCCGAATAGTAAATGCATATTAAGGCCTACACTGTTATGAATGCTTTCAATGCTACAAGTGCAGTTAAGAAACCATATTTCATTGTGGGTCCAAAACTGCACCTATTTAAAAGCCTAACTATCTGATTGCACCGAATCAGGAAGTTAGGCATCTAAAGGGGTTTAAGAAGCCTGCTGTACTGGAGGCCAGCTTGATACCTGGCTAAGATTTGATGCTTGAGTCTATGCAGTCTTGAGTGTCCACAGTGATACATGTTACCTGTGACACATACCCCTTGCAGATTTTATACAAATGTCTACTGTATTTTATGGCAGTTTCCCCCACTCAAGCATTCTAATCAGCAAACTGAAACTTTCAGCTTGATTGATAATAAGACAACTGCTTAACGGGCATTGTGAAAATGCAAAAATGATATTGTAGGCGATGATATCAGCAGTTTTGCCAAAAGTAGACTGAGTGGATCTTGATTCTTCACTACATCTCGTGATTCGATTTTATTGCCTGGCACTGCTTACACCCTTACTATAATTTGTGGTATTTTAAACGGTGACTAACCTGTTTTCCTAGAGTCATATCCCTATTTGGACAATGGTACTATTTGGGTCAGCTTCAAACCTTTCAGAATTGGGTTAAATTTGGAAAGGTTACTAGAACGAGGATAGCCTCAACACTGAGAAGCAGCTCTTCTGATTACCCAGATGAATTAGTGAAGGCCCTCCAATGGAAATACTAAAATTAGTTCATGCCTGTAATCAGTTTTGAAGCTACAAAGTGCTATTGTACACCAGCCAGGACAGCGCAGGGAGTCAGTCCAGGTCAATGCCTGTGCTGCTGCAGCGAGGGTACTATTTTTAGTGCACTAGCAGAGGCAGCACTAGTGCAGGTGCCTCTCTGAGAGCTGGGCATCACACCGCCCTATGGAAATGCAGACATACCCAAAAAGATCCATTAAGGTACAGCAGAAACTTCAGAGGGGCAACAAAATACTTCTATAGCCATGTAACGTAAACCTACCCATATCTGACACATGCTTCCATTCTCCTGGAATAAATGTGTATTCTCCACGGGTAATTTGATCTTTCAGCGATAGCAGAGTATTTTGTTCATTAAATGGTGGATATCCACTCAGGCTAAATAAGAGGAAAAAAATAATAGATAATGCAGGTTTTGCCACAGCAGTTGGAAGACCGCCTGCTGCAGAGACTATGCATTTCATAATATCTGTTCCATGATTGAAAATACGACACACACAAAGGCCTTCAACCATTTATGACTGCTCAATTGAATTCTCAAGCATGAAGTTTCTTACCATATAAAAAGAATAACTCCTAAACTCCAGCAATCCACAGCACGGCTATACCCAGCTGTCCCAAGTGAATTTAGAACTTCAGGGGCAAGATACGTGGGAGTACCACATAATGTTCTCATAAGAGAGGATTCTCCAAGAATCTTGGATTGCCCAAAATCTGTAATCTTGTATAGGAAAACAACACCATGTTAAAATCAAAACTGACTCATACACACTGTACTGGTCATCATATATCAGGAAAGATTAATAGCTCTAATTTCAAGGCATTTTCCCTGTATTCAACTATGCACTAAGGTCTACCCAGCAGAGAACTTCAGCAGAAAACTCAGCTGGATGCCAGAATCATTTGGGCAGGGAGCTGGGCATGACAGGGAGCTCTGAGTTTTAGTGCTAGCAAAGAGTGCTGTATTGAACACCAGTCTAAAGTGTTCTATTTATCCCCGTGTCGAGGAACAGCCCAGGTATCAGCAGAACTATGCATTCATGCCTACCATGAAGAAACTATAGGCTTGTCTTCACTGATGACAGCAAATTTGCCATCATCAGATTGATCACCAAGTTGATCCCTGAAAACCACCCCTTCAAGTAGCAGAGTGCTGAGTCAATGGGAGGCCCTTTCCCATCAACTCAGTGCACTGAGGACACTGCGGTGAATAGGCATTAGGCCGTTGAAGGGAGAAACAAGTTATTTTAAGTTACTTGCATATTTCCCTTTGACTGCCACTGAAATCTTTCAACAGTGTAGACCACCGCTATTACATGTGAGTGATGGTTCAGTCTCCAAACCTACTCAATACTTAGCCTCTCAGGCAAAAACACAGCCTCGCACCAAACAGCATGTAATTACATAAATTTTAATTGACTCCATGATTAAGACTACTGAAAAATGCAGGTAACGTAGAATCTTATTCCAGTGATTTCTATAAGAAATGTTAAATTCTTATTTATACTCATGCTTATGTATTGATTGAAATAGGCATGAGAGGAAGTGATTTCTCAAGTTTGTGTAAGAACCTCAACTCAAGATTTCCTGTATTTTTAATCTCTATTATTTAGGAATTAGCATCAACAATCTAAATAGGGTTTTTTGTGTTGGAATTTAATACTTGGAGAAGAACTGCTGAAGAATATTCCAGTTTCTGAATAAAGATTAGCAAAATAAAAGAAAAATGATGCAGAAATAGAAGTTTCTTCCTCACCTTTATAAGACAAGTTTCCTCAGAAGATGAAAGTAGCACATTCTCTAGCTTTAGATCCCGATGTATAATGCCATTTTCATGAAGGTACTATGAAAATACACACACACAAAATCCACAGAACATTGCTTGTATTAAAATGCAAACTTCCAGGACTTTCCAGTGATGATGATGATACAGTAACTCAAGCCATTTCACTTGAGAAGTGTGTATTTGAAGCTATATGTTTCACAAAAACATTTAAAATATTTATAACTGCTGAGCAGTAGCTGCTTACTGCCACAGCTAAACAATGTAGAATAGAAAAGCTATGCCATCCCTGCATTTCATCCAGACAACCTATTATCAGAACATATTCTTCATAATGACACTACGGAATCTCTCCTTTTTATTTATATTAACAGCCAATATCTTTTTCTGTGTCCGAGTCCTCGTAAATTAAGTACATTTCCCTGCCTTAGTTTGCCAAGGCAGACACCACTGGCGTTGCCTTGGTGGCATTGGAACAATTTTTATAGTGAGGTGCTGAAAGCCATTGAACAAACCTGTGTATGATGGAAACCTCTTCAAGCCAGGGGGAGCTTCCGCACACCCAACACCCCTGTCACGATACTACTGTAAGGGTCCTCATGATAGCAACTGAGAAGCTAAGGAACAGTATGGGCAGACTTCCAAAAGGCTCCTTTAGTCCTCTGCCAGTCAAACACTGACCTGTCCATAAGACTCCAGTGATGGGAGAAATTAAACTAAGGAAATTTTGGTAGAACAGAGGATCAATAATGGACACGATCAAGACAAGGGCAGATAGAACAAATGATGAATTCACATGATTTAATTTAATGTGAATTGGCTTAATGAACACAAATATATTCCTTTAGCTTCATTGTGATTAAGTTTTTGAATAATCTGAGGTATTAAGCAGAAGACATAACTGAGCCATAAATTATGTTTAAACCTTTTAAACGGGAAAAAAATCCTATGTATACCTAGACATTTCTTTGATCCTGATCAATGGTCCAAAATATGGGATTGGGCCGTCTTTCTACAAACACTGAAAATAGCTTAGAGACTCTTTCAGTGGTATCTTACTCTAGTGGTTCTCAACCTGTGGCCCACTGTTCACCTCCTGCCACTGCCTAAGGACCCAGGCAGTGTGTGTTTCTGCAGGGTTAAAAAATTGGTGCAGGCTCCTTGCTGCAGCCAAGGGAAAGGAAGAACAGTGCTCCCCTCTCCGTTTGTAGCACAGAGCATGGCAGAGCATTCTGCCTGGGTCCACAAGTACTAGGGTCCCTACTGGAGCCAGAGGGAGGAGAGCACTGATCTGCCATTCCCCTGCTTGCAGAAGGGAATCACTGCCTAGGGACCCAGATAGAGTACATAGGGCTGCACAACGCATGTGGTTTCCCTGCTGCAGCCAGGGAGACAGGAGATCAGCAAGGACGCAGCCTCCTTACTGAACTACTTCTGTCTGGTTGCGGGGGTCAGGGGTCTGCTGATAGACGGGTGGCCCTTCAGGGTTGTAAAAATGATATTTGTGGCCCTCAAGAAAAAAAAGTTGGGAACCATTGTCTTTCTCTTATTAGATTCAAGAAATGTATAAATAGGTTAGCTATAGATAGTGAATCCAGGGGTCTTTATCCAAATAACAGAGCTAACCCCCACACTAAAATGTTAGAAAAATATATACTTATTCATAAAAATGATTCTCTAGTTTGTTGTTGTGTTAGAGTTTCTCATAAGAGATGAGCACAAAATTCAAAACACAAAACTAAATTTCCTGTTTTTTGACAGCTGCAAGATGCAAAATTGAATCAAGATGGAAGAATAAAGAAAGCCCCTCTTATGGAGAGCTGATCTGAAAGACCATGCAGATCGAGATGAAGGAAAAGTTTATGGAAAGACAAAGTAATTTTTCAGGACATGTTCATGCCATATGGTTACCATTTCATAAGCATACTGAAGAAAGTCAGCTAAATATTAGAGGAAGGCTAAGTATTCAACCTTTGTCATATTAAGTGAGTTATAATCTGTCCTCTGATGGACTGAAGTTTATAATTAAAGTTCTTAGTAAAATACCTCATCTTGGATTTTGGTTGATACCTCAAAGACTATTGCATGAATGCCTCTTTTGTTTTATTGATTATGCCAATCAACATTAATATATTATTACTTTAATCTGGTTTTGGTTTTTTTTAAAGTATTTAATTGTTCCTCTGCTGAGTTGAGGTAAAATTCATCAGGAAGCCAAATTGTGAATATTCCACTAGTAACTCGAACTATCACACCAGAACTCCTTTGAAGCAATGAAACTGTTCAGCTTCTCTCTCCAAGCTCAGCTGATAAATATCTGAAGAGATATTAAATAAAGAACAAAGGGAAGATACGTGGATTCACCACTTAAAGTTACACTGATTACACAATCAAAGCTACACAGCATGATTACATAGCAACCATAGTTTTCTTTATATAAATTCAGTACCATCTACCTTTACAGCCAACAGCATCTGATAAAAATACAGCTTGCAGGTAGTTTCTTTCATCTTGGTTGATCTCGATATCCTGTCATATAACTCTCCTCCTTCCATCCTGATACGAAAGTACAGAAAGAGATTCAATATTCTGGTTTCAGAAGTTAGACCTCACTAGGCAAGCATGAGACTGAAAAGCTTCGCTAAACAAAAAGACAAATGAAAAGTAAAATATATTCATTTTCTAAAACACACTTATTGGGTACATGCTCATACATTCTTAAATGTGACCTGCAAAGAAAAAAGAAATTGGTCTCAAGCTGACTGAAACTAAACCCAGGAAAGACGGAGTTGTTATTGAAAGGAAAACAGAAGCTCTATTCCAGGGTGGGCCAAACTTACCGGCCCCTTGCCATTCCCCTCCAATCTAGCCCCACAACCCCGCTGCAGGGCAGGAACTCGAGGCATTACTCACCAGTCTGGTAGGTGAAAAATTGTGGAGGGGACATAGGGGGTTCTATGAGCCACAGTTTAACTATATAAGAGCCACAAGTGGCTCACGAGCCATAGTCTGGCCACCCTTGCACTATTCCAAGAAAGTTCACCTTCTCAAGACCATCTGGCAACCACTGGTCAAGAGAGCACAAAGCCTTGGAGTTTTACTATATTTATCATGCTTCCATATAGCAACAGTCACCAGGAACACCTTCTGTCCTTTTTGGGTAGCCAGGAGACTTCACCCTTCTTATTAGTCAAACCAGGAAATACAGCAATCCATGATCTCATCAACTTCAGACTGGACTACCTGGGACTAAGAGAGAAGGCCATGCAAATGTGGCTGCTGGCTTGTCATTTGCTCGCCCACTCACCCTTCCCTGGCTTCTTATCAAGTTCCAAATCCAGATTAAGAAGCTCCAGGCCTGTTCCCTTTTTGATACCCTCTCTATTTATGTGCTCCACCACAGCAGCTACAACTGACCATGGTAACAAGGTGGACAGGAGCGGAGTGCCTCTGCAGCTCCAGAAGAATGACTCTCCTGCCTCTCCTAACCCCTAGATTGACAGCACCTGAGATCATCATAAAGTCATGTGCAAGTTATTTACATTTAAATTTCCATTATATTCTTTTATTCATGGCAGTACAACATTTACTCTGAAACAAATTTAATGCAAACAAATTACTTACAATTCCAAAACAATATAATAATCTTCTCCATCAAAAAAGTTTTTTATCTTGATTAAGCAGGGCTAGCAAAAGAGGGGGAAATAACATGACACAATCATTTTATAAAAATGAATATTACAAGAAAATATTACCCTAGTAAATAATTTCAGAATGGCGTGCAATCCAAAATATATTTGGCAGGATAGTAGGTTTCTCTTTTTTAAAATAACTGCAAGTGAATTTTATATAAATCCAACAGAGTCTTGTGGCACTTTTAAAGACTAACAGATTTATTAATCGCATGAGCTTTCGTGGGAGAAAATCCCACTTCGTCAG
>ML685954.1:8587071-8605172 GCA_007922175.1 Pelusios castaneus
GGGATTTTCTCCCACGAAAGCTCATGCGATTAATAAATCTGTTAGTCTTTAAAAGTGCCACAAGACTCTGTTGTCTTTCTACAATAGACTAACACGGCTACCCCTTTGGAATATAAATCCAAGTGAGACTAGAGCAACGGGTTGCCTGTTTAGTGCCAACAGGTGCCATGGAAGTTCCCACTCCAAAAATATTACTCTCACTGCACCTCAATCCCAATCTGAACTCCCTTTTTATTTCTACAGTGAGCTCCCACACAGTTCTGCCAATGCATTCTGTATAGTTAGTTATACTATTTCACTGTTCTTGACTTCCCCTTTGTGAAGTCTTCCCCCTTCCTCTTTTTTCATACAGTAAAAGAGAAAAAAGAAAAACAAACAAACAAAAAAACAGGAAAATGGAACACATATAGGATTTAATTTTTTTAAAAATTAAATTTACTCAATTTCTAATTAACAGTGTGTCTAAGATATTTGGAAGTGTCACAGTTTTCTGGTAACTAAATCACTGACTCATATTTAAATCAAGTGAAGTTCCAAACAATATTATTGAATTGAACTCAGGTTATCATGCTGGATGTACTGATTGATTAGTCTCTATCAGAAAACAGTTTCAACCATCTGGTTCTGTGGAGATTTGATCTAGGCCAAAACTAGGTCAGCAAGCTTGGCCATCTAACAATATTCACAAAAAGATCTATCAAGGAAGGTCTTATTACCTGATATAGAGCTTCAGGCAGAGACCAGCAAAGAAAATTTCAATCCAGATTTCAGTTTTAAAGATTCAAATCTTGGAAAAGTTACAAGTGTGTGAAGACACGTAGAAGAGCAGAAAACATTTGTAACTTTATCTACAATAGGCATAATAAGCAGCCATAAATACCCAAACAGGAAAAGACAAAATTAAAATTAAGAAGCTGTTCCTCCTAACTATAATTGGAGCGTGTACAATAACCCCAAAAGGAGAGCAAGCAAAAAAGTCAGAATACACATTAAAAGATAAATCAGATTTTAATATCATACTCACATGATCTATTTTCTTCAAAATCTCAATTTCCGTATTAGCATTAAAAGCTGAACCCTATTTAAAAGAGAACTGAAATGTTAGGCAGAGCAAGACAATAATGTTTTATACAGGGACTTTTGCAGCAATGTACCTATATATACAACATACATTTGCTCCATCCTAATAATTTAATGGTGGCTACAAAGTAAATACCAGAGTTTATTAGAAAAGAAAAAAAATCAATGAAAATGTCAACAAAAATGGAAAAAATTCCTTAACTGGAAATCTTCCATGGGAAATTTTGATATAGTTGAGGAAAAAACAAAAAAGGTAACATTTTGGCCCAAAACCAAAATAAATTTATTCTGAAATGCTGCCACAGTACCTCCTGCAAGTTATAGTTCGGGTGCCTCAGGCTCCCATTCTACTGTATGGCTGTGCTCCATGGTTAGACTACATCTTTCACGATGCACCATGGTCTCATCTCTTGGTACTTCATAGGGAGATGACATCCACTGAGTTTTTCTTTGTATCAACCCATAATCAAGGAACCCTTAATAAGTAAATGACCAAGGTTTAAACAAAGAAAAAGGTAACTATAGATGCAAATTAATGAAAGGAGCCTTTGAATTGCATGGGGAAGAGTTTCAAATCAGACAAGCAATGGCAGTTGGGTAGAGAGAGTAGGGAACCAGTGTTGGAGTAAACATGGTTGCTAACTGGCTACTCTCCTATCAAAGAAATGTCTCCAGAATAGCAAGGCTGTACAAATCTTATTGTCGAAGTACAAATACAAAGGATATCTTCTTGGCTAGTAAGAAAATAAGCAAGTAGATACCTGGCAACATCAATAAATCCAGGAAGACAAACAAGGAGTCTTTAAAAGACTAACATTTTTATTTATTATTTATTTATTGTTAGTCTTTTAAAGTGCCCCAGGACTCCTTGTTTGTTTTGCTGAGCTAGACTAACATGGCTCCCCCTCCGGAACAAATCCAGGAAGAAAACTGACAGCTGTGGCTGGTCAGAGATGCGCTGTGTCAGGGAAAGACAGACGAGATAATTAGCTTGGAAGGAACTGGCAGGTACTGAACTCTGGAACTATTGGAGGGGAGGAGAGGAAGAGGATTTCTTTTCTTTTCTGATGCTTTCAAGATTTGGGCACAGCAGATTCAGAAAGCCTTAAGTCTATGGATATTTCTTATAACATTTATTGCGGCGTTAATTGGAGTTTTTCTTGATTGTCTAAATAAGCTTTGATTATAATACTTTTGGTTCTTAGTCTGTTTCTGGAAAGTCTCACTACAGATTCTGTCCTAATAACAGGTGAAGAATCCTTCAATCTCAGAGGAGAGGTAGCAAAAGGGATCTTCACCCGGCCTTATTAAATACCAAGACCATTAAATAAATCTTAATTGCTTAACACACGATTTCTTACAAATGGCGTGGGGCTTTTTTTATATATATAAAAAGCGTCACACATTCATCTGAATCCAGAAAACCTTAAGTTATAACAATAAACATTTATAATTACCACAAAGTACCAAGGATGCCAGAACCATTGCGAGATGGCCAAAAAAGCTACTTACTGTGTCTCTCGCAGCAGCACTTGTCATAAATCTCCGTTTATTGATTATCTTGACAGCAACTTTGTTACAGGTGGTCCTCTCAAATGCCAGTTTAACCTCCCCACAGGCACCACTAATAGCAAAATTTAATTATGTTAAAACTTACAAGTACTTTTCTAAATGTGGTGACAAATAAAAATAGATAAAACACAGAAGGTGTTTGCTACTTGAGATCACATGTGATTAGAATGCGGCTGTCTCGTAGCCCCTTTAGTGGCAGGCTGCCTTCCAACTCTCAGCTGGGTGTACAGTATCTAGATGCAGTAGATTAGGATAGATGCTGGTAGTCACCCATCTACTACAGAAATCAAAATACATAACAAAAACTCCAAATTGAAAGCTATTAAGAGAATATCAAGAACAAACCCTGCTGGCACTTCAGCGGCACAAATGGCTAAAACACAATAAAAACTCTCGAAATGTATTCCTGCGGGGAGACCCTGAGCTGCTGTGGAAGGTCCCTGAACACCTTGACACCACAGGGGGTGGATCCTGGACTGCTACCCGCCCTTTCACAGAGAGGCTAGAGCAGTGGTTTTCCACCAATGTGCTGTGGCACACTGGTGTGCCGTGAGAACTGTTCAAGTGTGTTGTGAAATTTTGGACAAAGGTAATGAAAATCAATGTAAAATAAACATGGTTTCATCTTAAACCAAATTCTATCATAACAAAATTACAACTCATAAACCTCGTGAAAATTAATCATCAAATTAAAAGTAAGGTATCAGTCTTTCGATTCCAAAATGTGGACATTCTAAACTCAAATGGCCAAAAGGCAAAATTGAAATGATGTGTACTTTCTTTCAGTGGAGTTGAAGCATTAATGCATTTGATCCTTCTTTAGCTTGAGTGCACTATGTTGCAAACCTCTGTAGTAAGACCGTAACCATAGTAAATGTGACGTTTATGAGCAATCAATTCAGCTGAAAAAAGTGGATGTGCCGTGGAATTGTTGGTCTCATTGAAGCGTGCCGTGTTACTGAAAAGTTTGGGCACCACTGGGTAAGAGCTCTCATGCCGCTCCTCTCTACCCCCCAAGCCAGGCATCACTCCTCCCCATCAGGCCCATTTTACCAGTAATTTTTTGTAAAAGTCAGGGACAGGTCACAGTCTTCCATGAATTTTTGCAGGTTATATAATATAGCAACACACTTATTTTCATACATTATGAGATTATAGGTGGAAATCCATACACATCCACTCAGATTCTGTTTTCACTTTGCTGCTCTTTTATGATCTACAAAGAATTTTGTGGGAAAATTCCACTTTAAAAACAATTTATATAAAAAAATACCATGTCATTATTTCTCCCTTTTTTGCTTGAGGACCCAAACAGTGATGTCTAACAATGTTATAGGCTGACTTACAGCTCTTTACCCCTCTAATCCTTGGTTGGAAGCAGAGGGGCACTGATTCAAAAAGAAACAACTGCCAGCAATCTATTTCAGACCTGACTTTCTGTTCCTAAACCATCAGCACCCAATTAAAAACTTTGAGTTTCACAATTAAAAGCACATTTTAAATCCAAGTCATTTCTAAGCATAAGGCTAAGCCACAAAGCTGGCTGTTGTAAGGAAAATAGATGGACCTGTGTGCCATAATCCAGACTTCCAGCTTTAACTGGTTTAATCATTCAGAGCTGAAACCAAGCAAATGGCAGCTCTAATCCCAGCAATCTGAAGAGCCCACACTCTGACAGTCCAGCAGTGGAATAAGAGATGACAAAGCCATACAGACTGGGAATGAATGAACAAATCTGCTACATTTTAGTTTTACTTCCAGTGCTGTTAGCTAGCTGTTAACAAAGCAATATAATTCCTTCTATTTCATCTTTGGGCATTCAGAACAGACGACTTATTTTAGAGACATTATGGAGGAAGAACTTTCTTTCACATGTACCATATTTCATACTGACAGTAACTAATCATTTAAAAGAAAGGCAACCAAAAAGAGAACTTTGCATTAAGTAGTAAGATTCTTTGCAGTGAGAAATTAAAATTTCTTTTCTTAACAGCTTAAAAAAATCATATGAGGAAGAACCCTACTAAAAATAAACTACTGCCCATCTCTAATACTCAAGTTTTTCCAATACCCTCCACAAAACAAAATTCTTCAACAAGGCCTTTGAAACCTACCTCCTCTTTCTACAGCTTCATATGGTAAGTGCTCCATGTAAAGCCAAAGTAAATTTCAATGAAGGGGAGACTTTAAAAAAGTCAAAGTGACTCAGTAACCACACTCCCTTACTAATGCAGCTTATCGTCAGTTTCTCTCCACATATAGAAAGCCATTGTTTGCCCATTTCCCTCATACACTGATCATAATGTTAACACTGTGGGACACAAGCTCACACCCAGATTCTCAGCTGCACAGAAACACTCCCTGGCTTGAGTGCATTAAGAAGCAAATGAGATCTCCTTGATTCTCATATTACATTATTAATTGATTAGAAAATAAGATGGGACTACAGTGATCATGTTGTCTACCCCCCTGTATAACTGTATTCATATCCACATTTGTAATATATTGCATACTATCTCCTGTATAAAGACCAACAATGATCTACTGATTTAAAAATTAGAACATTTCTGAGGCTTTACTAACTGATCTCCACTAATTGCCCAAAACAAGCTGTGAATTGATATAGTTCAGATGTGTTACACCTATTACTGAAACAATGCAGAATTAATAACAAACAAACAGTTAATGTTGTACTAGATACGTTTCAAAAAGCATCCACCCAAAACAAAAGGAAAAAAAGTCCTAAATGTTTTAGTAAGTATGGTGCTTACCTTCCCAAAGTCTTTGACATGATATATTTCTCTCTCAATTCTCTGGGATACCCCGACTGATCATCCACCATAAGATCAGAAAATACAAACACTAGGAAGATGAGTGGAGATCATTTTTTGTTACCAACTCCAAAGACTTTGTTATAAGGAGTAACTAATAATCCTAATTTTTAAATATTCAACAGCATAATTAAGAGAGTGCTGTAAATTAGAAGAAAATACATTTGTGTGTGTGTGTGCGTGTGTGAACATATAACTAACAAAAAATGATATTAAAAAATGTTTACCTACCTTTCTGTAACTGTTGTTCCTCAAGACGTGTTGCACATGTCCCCTTCACTCTAGGTGTATGTGAGCCCCATGCCCAGAATTTTGTCCATCAGCAGCACCCATCAGGGTTGCTGCAGCACTCTCTGTTACCACGCAACATTGCATGGTGGTATAAAAAGGAGACGCCACCCCAGGCCCTCTCAGTTCCTTTATACTGGACAGACTCAGATGGAAAGGAGAAGATGGGCAGGTCATGGAATGGACAAGTGCAACCCATCTCAAAGAAGAACAGTGACAGAGAAATAGGTAATATTTTTTATTTAGAGTGATTGCACATGTCCATTCCCCTGCAGCTGATCCAAGCAAACACACATAGAGATGTGTTTAGAGATTATAAAACCTATCATCTGAAACTGGCACCATCTCTGGATTGACAGGAAATGGCATAATAAGAAGCAAAAGTGTGGACTGAAAACCAAATGGCTGCTTTACAAATGCCCACGATCAGCACTTACATCAAAAAAGCTGCAGATGTGATATCTGTCACTAACATGGGAGTCCCTGAAACATTTCAAACAGGCCGGGTATGGGTCTCTGACTGGCATGAGTTTCACACAGGTCCAGCAAGACTTAAAGCCCAGCAAACATGGCCTCATTCCAGTTGTGGGACCAAAAGATAAAAAGCTTCAAGAGAGACCAAATGCCACAACCTACCACTAAAAATTGCCTAACAATAACTGTAACTACAGGAGCTATATACAGAAAAGGAATGAGAAAAACACTTGAGTTAACAAGACTGAATCACTATCATCATTGGTGATAAAAATTAGCTGAGGAAGAGTCGGGTGGTTCCATCCATTTATACCAGCATGCAGGTGTGTGTAGCAGCAGAGGGCACTCCAACCATTCAGATGGGAACTCCTGAAGAAAAAATATCTCCAACACCTTGGCATGGGGTGTGCACACACCCTCAGTGGAACTGACATATGCAAATGTTCAAAAGAATAGTATTGGTTAGATTAACAAAGTGCCCTCACTGTTGAAAGAGAACTTCTGTAATAGTAACATCTTCATTATCATCTGCTCCACAACAATTCTCCAGCATGACAAATCTCAACACTCCTTCATTAGCTATAACTGCTGCACTCAAGCATAAAAATACAGAGACACCCATCAGTCTCTTGCTACACATCTAAAACCCAAGAGTGAGAATCATGCATACATGGTACCATTACAGATAAAATCCCCTCTAATTTTTCACTTTGTTTACTTTGTACATGATGCTGCCAGAGGCACACTCATATTGACCATTTCCCCTCTATGTTCAGTCAGATTTCCCTGTTTTGTGTGCTTATTTCACACAAGAACTGAAAGATAAAAGCATATTTTAAAATAAATCATTGTAAAAGCACAAACTTTGTAGGGGGACACCAAATCAAATGTAGTGCTTGCAACAACTTTTAACTCACTTTCTGAAATTTACTAATTTCAGGTGGATATGACAATCTTCAAAGTTTTGTGTGTGAAAAATAGTGGGCAAATATTAAATATTACTTTTATTCACTATCTCCATCTATTTTCTCTCTACAGCACTTGGGAGAAGCAGTTTTAAGAAAGATGTCAATCAAGTTGTCTTGAACAATATTTTACCTTTGTTAGTCTGTACAGACAGAGCAATTTCAGAATTGTGTGTCAATGGGAGTCTTTTCCCTTTCCCAATAAGCTCTTTATTTACAAAAGTCCCGTTTGCACTATGGTCCTCAATGTAGGCAACATAGGAGTTTCTTGGTCCCATTTCCTAAAAAAAGAAAAGAAAAGAAAAAGAAAAAGGCAACAATACAGAAAGATGGCTTTTATCATGAGGCTGTAGTAAACTGTATCAGAGTTTATAACAATTTATTTTCCTTAATTCAAGAAACGATACATCATGAATACGATTTCTAACATGTTTGTTAGCTGGTGGTGAAGAAAAGAAAGGAAGCCAGTCCCTGAGGAAAAAAGGAAGAGGTGATGGAGACAGCCAGGGACTGGAGCCTGAGGAAAGCAAGAATGATGTTCATGGGTTTGCAAGAGAGAAGATAAAACAGATTCATACCAACATCAGGACAGACCACTTGATCAGGGACTCCACACTCAGAAGACTCAACAAGCCTGTCACCAGACCAGATCTAGAGAACAGAAGTGTGTGCTGTCTGCCAAGAGAAAGGATACGAGAGTGGATGTGACATTGGAGATGATCCTAGTGGGAGGAGGGAAAAGTCCACTGACTGTGTTGCATTTCGGGATGAGTAACACTGCTAAATTCCCTTTGGAATGGATCAAGGACGACTATGCTCAGCTGGTAAGACATTTAGAGAAGTGGATGTTCAGGTGATTTTCTGAGGAATACTTATCATCCCAAGTGAAGGAGGCTGATGGCATGACAACGTAAGAGATCAACAGGAGACTCAAGGATTGATGCTGCAAGGGATGATTGACCATTGGGAGGCACGTAGGGAAAGATGAAACTTCTCAATAGATGATCTCCACTGAACTACCTGGCATATTAATCTTCTGGGATCAAGGCTATCATGGCTGATAAGTGGGAAGGTCCAAGGAAAACAACTGAAATGCTTGCACACAAATTCAATAAGTCTGGGCAATAAAATGGAGGAAGTGGAACTACTAGAACAGGAGGTCAAAAAAATATAGCGATTACAGAAACATGATGGAACAGCAGTCACGACTGGAATGCAGGTATTGAAGGATATCTGCTGTTTAGGAGAGAGAGAAATAAAGGTAAAGGAGGCGGGGCGGTGTTGTATGTTAACTAAAGAGTAAATTGTAAAGAAATTACAAAATGATAGTATAGACAAAATCTGGGTCAAAATCACTTTGGGAAAGGGTTGTAAAAGAGGTTCTGTGGGGATAGAGAAAGGGGTCTGCTATAGATCTGATGGATTATTGGACCTAGAAGTTCACAAAATTTTACAACAACCTATAACAACCAAAGTTAAAAAAAATAGGTCGAGTTGTTCTTAAATAATAAATGTTATGATTAAGTAAAAAAAAAAAAAAAAAAAAAAAAAAAAAATCGGGCAAAAACTAAATTAGTTCAAACAAAAAAGCCTACGAATATAGTCTAAACACTATGAAAATCACACTTAGTAAAAAGAGAAAATGTAAAAGTGAAAATTAACTAACTAAAATTAGTGTTGCAAATATTAAGCCTAACTGGTGAAAAAAATATAATGGGGATTCACTATGATGCCCACTTTTCCCCTTTTGGGGAGGTAATTAAAAGGAGATTGGGGGGAGCATATCACTCTCCCATCCCACCTTGCATCTCCACTTTTCTAGTCTCATCTTCTCTGACTCCATGACAGAAGGAGAAGACCACACTGAAAGGCATTTTGGCCTGAGAGGAAGGCCATTAGGTCTTGCTCTTGGTTCAGTGAACTTTTTGTTTTTCTCTTGAATGTCCTGAAAAATCATCATATCATCACGACATCTAGTCCTCAGCCCAGCAGTATGTATACCTAATTGCCAGCACTGCATAGTCACGCAAGATCCTGTTCTGCCTCCTATCCTCTCTTTCACTTCTCAGCATCTCATCAAATCCGGAAATCAGCTGCACTGCAGCAGCACAGGCAGATTAGATGACCACAATCTTGCGCTGTCTGTGGAGAAAAGATCCAGTCAGATGATGTTCCCGACCAGAATGTGAACTAGGATCCAAGGAATAGGTGATGTGGGTTGACCTGCCAGACAAAGTATTCATTCAGAACTATCCAGCTGTTCAATGTTCCAAAAACATCAACAAAACTAAGTTCCAAATGGGTAGCCATGTTAGTTTAGTTGTGTGGTTCCCAACCACTGTGTCTGGACACTTTACTGTGTCGCCACACAGCGCTAAGTGTGTTGCAAAGAGCCGAGGAGATGGCTGGATTTGGCCTGGAGGGAGTGAGCTAGCATGTCCTATAGGATCACAATATGCTGCCAAGTGTGTCACGACCCACAAAAGGCCGAGAACCACTGGTCTAGTTCAGCAAAACAAAGGAGTCTGGTGGCACCTTTAAAGACTAACAAAGTTATTTATCACATGAGCTTTCGTGGGATAAAATCCCACTATGTCAGACGCTTGAAGATGGAGAAGTACAGATACTCCATTCTTCAGGCATCTGACAAAGTGGGATTTTCTCCCACGGAAGCTCATGCGATAAATAACTTTGTTAGTCTTTAAAAGTGCCACCAGACTCCTTGTTTGTTTTGATCAACAAAACTGTATTTCTCCAACCTTTTCTACAAATGAGTGACTAGAAATGGAAATTTGCCACATCTGGAGGTGGAAAAAAAATCTGCACTTATATCAGAGGGACTGGATAATTCCCATCCCAGAGAACAGAAAGGGCTGTTATAGGAGATAAGTGTCCAGAAGCAAGGAATAAATCTATCCAGGGGTAGTACCATATGACTGGAGAATACCTAATGTATTATATTTAAGAAAAGGGCAGGAAAAAAGTGATTTGGTCAGTCACAGGTAAGTTAGTCAGACCTTTGATTGGCAAAATTTTAGACAAAAGTGTGAAGAAAAGAATAATTAAATTCACATAAGTAAATGGTACAGGGGGCATAAGGCAACATGGGTTATACAAAGTACATCATGCTAAACTGATTCTTTCCTATGAAAAAATAACTGAATTTTCATATAAGGTAAGTGCAGTAGATTTAACGTAGGTGGGCTTCAGTAAAGTATTTGATGTGGTGCCACATGGCAATTATCAGTTCAATTAAAGGAGATGGAGATCGGTACAAGCATTGTAAGGTGGATAAGGAAGTGGCAAAAGAACAAAAGAGAATGGGTTGTGCTGAAAGATGACTTATTGACCTGGAAAGAAGTTAATAGCAAGGTTCCTCAAGGACAGGTCTAGGGACCAATATTATTAAGTATTTTGAATAATGACTTTGCCACAAAAAGTGTGCTAATTAAATATGATGATAATACAAAGTTGGGAGACATCGTCAATAAAGGGGAGGATCAGAATATTATACAAGAAAATCTGGATGACCAGAAGATTGGAGTAGAATGAAGTACCATCCTGCAAAGTGCAAGGTCATGCATGTAAGAGAATAATAATGAGAATTTTTGCTATAAGCTGAGAGGTCATCAGTTGAAAGTGATAGAGGAGGGAGATAGGGATAGTGGGTCAATCACAGGATGACTATGAACCATCTACATGATGCAACATAATGATTCCCAGTAAAGAAAATGCACAGAGCCCTTCAAATCCATGGATATCCGCTTTATATCCATGAATATCTGCATGATGCGATGAAGGATCCATCCTGAAACACTTGGAGGAAAACAGAGTGATCAGGAACAGTCAACATGGATTCACCAAGGGCAAACCATGCCTGACCAACCTGATTTCCTTCTATGATGAGATGACTGGATTTGTGGATGCGGGAAGAGCCGTTGACGTGGTATACCTTGACTTTAGCAAAGCTTTTGATACGGTTTCCCACAGCATTCTCGTCGGCAAGTTAAGGAAGTATGGGTTGGACGAGTGGACCGTAAGGTAGATCGAAAACTGGGCAGATCAACGGGCTCAGCAGGTAGGAATCAATGGCTCGATGTCTGGTTTGGCAACCGATAATGAGTGGAGTGCCCCAGGGGTCGGTCCTGGGGCCGGTTCTATTCAACATCTTCATTAATGATCTTGATGATGGAATAGACTGCGCGCTTAGTAAGTTCGTGGATGACACCAAGTTGGGGGGAATGGTAGATACTCTGGAGGGCAGGAACAGGATCTAGGGAGACTTGGACAAATTGGAACACTGGGCCAAAAGAAACCTCATGAGGTTCAACAAAGACAAGTGCAAAGTCCTGCACTTAGGACGGAAAAATCCCATGCACTGCTACAGGCTGGGGACCGATCGGCTAAGTAGCAGCGCTGTAGAAAAGGACCTGGGGGTTAGGGTGGACGGGAAGATGAATATGAGCCAACAGTGTGCCCTTGTTGTGAAAAAGGCCAATGGCATATTAGGCTGCATCAGTAGGAGTATTGCCAGCAGATCGAGGGATGTGATAATTCCCCTCTATTCGACACTGGTCAGGCCACATCTGGAATACTGTGTCCAGTTTTGGGCTCCCCACTACTGAAAGGATGTGGACAAATTAGAAAGAGTTCAGCGGAGGGCAACAAAAATGATTAGGGGGCTGAGGAACATGGCTTATGAGGAGAGACTGAAGGAACTAGGCTTATTTAGTCTACAGAAGAGAAGACTGAGGGGAGATTTGATAGCAACCTTCAACTACTGGAAGGGGTGCTCCAAAGAGGAGGGAGCTAGGCTGTTCTCGAGGGTAACAGAGGACAGAACAAGGAGCAATGGTTTCAAATTACAGCTGGGGAGGTCAAGGTTGGATATTAGGAAAACTTTCTCACTAGGAGGGTGGTGAAGCATTGGAATGGGCTATCTAGGGAGGTGGTAGAATCTCCATCTTTGGAGATTTTTAAGGCCCGGTTAGACAAAACCCTGGCTGGGGTGATTTAGTGGGAGTGGTCCTGCTTTTTAGCAGGGGGTTGGACTAGATGACCTCGTGAGGTCCCTTCCGTCCCTATGATTCTATGACCATATCTTATGGATCGCAGTTGGACGGTCAGCACTGTTAGGCTGCTAGTAGGCCTCAGCAGCTGATCAGTTGTTAGTGGGGAGGGGCTACTGGGTGGGCTCATCAGCTGTTAGGCAGGAGGGTGGGGCTCATCACCTATTTGGATGGCCCGAACTCAACAGATCATGAAGGGCCACTGGCTTGAAAACACCTGATAAGCAGATGCAGGTAAATCTAAAAGAAGGAGGGCAGATTGCAGCCAGATGGTGCATTCCTGGGGGTGCACATCGGGTGTGGATCCGTATATGTGTATCTGCACAGGGTTCTAAAAATGCGATCCTACAATGAATTAAGTGAGGTGTTTCCAGTAGGGATAAAGAAGTATTAATGCCACTGTACAAGGCATTGGTTAAGACCTTATTTGGAATTCCTGTACAATTTTGGTCACTTGGAGAGATCCAGAGAATAGTTAATGGGATGATCAAAAGAATAGATGACCTATGTATGGGGAGACTGGTACAGCGTAGTTTGTTTAGTCTTACAAAAAGAAGGCTGAGAGGGGATATTTCTGCTGAGAGGAGATATTTTTTCATCATTTCTAATATAATAAAAAAAGTAAAAAAAAATAAGAATGCAAATAAATGTATATTAAGCTCTATAATTGTTTAAATAAATGTGAATAAATATAATACATCTTTCTGGTATTATCTTTAGTGTAATGGCTATAGTTAGTTGCAAATCAGTATCATTTAATGGTCACCAACCAATGAAGAATTAACTAGTCTTAAGGAAAACAGCTAAAAACTATATATGCAAAGTAAGATTCTAATAGATTATTTAAATCCAGGCTTTCAGGATGCTGATTTAAATTAAATTAATCCACCATGTCTGAAAAGCAGTGAAACTTGGATTTAGAATTGTTCAGTTAAGTCAATTTCCATCTTTAAAGGACAGAGCGAAAAAGGGGAACTGGCCTTTTTATCACCTACCCTGAAGATTCGGAAGTGCTTCTTGCTGTAGTTTTGGTATAATCCTGTCTCGGCCAACCCCAGCTTAGCAAAGCTATAGTCACAGCTTCTGTCTCTGCCAAACCAAGACTCGTCATGCACACAGTCTGGAGATGGGACAGGGAAAAGAACACAAAATTCCAATAAGTTATTAGATATGTCCCTGGAAAATGGTATCAAATGACAGCACTTGGAACAGGAGACACAACAAGATTCATCAAACACCGCCTGAACCCTATACTACTACTTTATTTCAAATTAAAGGCAGAAGACACTTCTTAAATAGAAGGACAAAAGGGGAGGGGGGGGGGAACATGACTCACACTTAACATCTCTTGTATAAGAATCAAAATTTGAAATAAAATAAAAACTCTCACTCCAAAAATTACAAACTTAACACCAGAATTCACATACATATGCATAAAGAACCAAATCCCTTAAAAAAACCATAAACATACTGCCTTTTAAAATAGTGAAAATCTAATTTAAAGAGCCTAAAAAACCTTAGTATCTAGCACACTCATCAGTAAAAAATGGAACCGCAGCAACAAGAAAAAAAAACAACACCTAGCTGGGATAGTTAAAAGGGTCTAAAAAAATCTGCTGATGTGACAATCCTAACTAATGCTTTAATCCTTACAAACATGCTTCATTTATGAAAGTGATTCCACTGAAACCACTCATTATGCAACTGTCTGCAGGATCAATGCTTTAAGTTTCCCAATTTCCATGAGCCTGTCACTCAGTTACAGGGAAGATTCAAAGGGGTTTTTTAAAAGGTATGTTGTCAGGGAGGCTCAGGAGCAGTAGTAATAATGCCTGAAACCATTTAGCCTTTTTTTCTAAGTTACTACATTTCATGTTGAGGGTAACCCTTTAAGTTTCTAGCCCTTATAGTTGCGATAATAGTTTTCAAACATGAATCTAGTTTTATGTCACATCCCCATGTCTGCAGATAGATCCAAGGCTTTTCTGCTGCAGCTCAGAAGTGTGCCAGACAACAGCAGTGCAAGATAAACACAACTCTGGTCAGTTTCACTGAAGGACAGCAGTGAACTGCCTAGAATAAGAATAATTTTCGATTGCTGATGCTTGGGAGAACTTGGAGCAATGGCAGAGGTATTCAAATTAAGTACTGTGATGGAATGAACAGTACACTCAAGAGGTTCCAAAAATTGAAGGCTGGAGTCAGCAGAGTAAAAGAGACTCCTTCTGCTGCCCCACCCTCAGCATCCAGCTTGCTGAACAATGAGTAAAGTGGCGTAAACCCTTTTCTTTAACAATAGCTAAGAGGTTTGGGGGAAGGGACTAGAGGCAGAAACATCTTTTCCCTTCCAGCATTTACAAGAAAGGTGGAATTTCAAATTCATCAGGCAACTAGTTAGATGCTGATATAAAAGAAAATCTTTTTGCATTGACTCTGGGATAGTAGGCACATGGTAAATTTTCCATACCCCTTTTTAATAGGAGTCACAGTCACAGTTTTTTGCCAGAAAAATTCAGAGACTCTGTCTGATAGAACTATGACAGAATTGTTTAAAACTTATTCTCGTATTCATCTATTTAACTGTGCATTATTAAGAAAGGATAACTAATGGCAGACAGCTAACAAGCAAGCGAAACCTATTGCGGCTCTATGGCCTACTTGCCCCAACTCAGTACAGCAAACTGCCATACCTTTATGACAAAGCACTGCTCGCACACCATATCTGCTAGTGGAATGTGCGGACCTCTGCTTTGCTTGCTCTGCCTACGAACAGGAATCATAGAACTGGAAGGGACCATGAGAGGTCATCAAGTCTTAACATTAATTCCAAAGTGAAATATTCTGTTTTATTAAACTTCTTCAGGATTTTCTGTCCTATTACATACATTGGCTTGAGAGAATCCATTATGGTACATACATACCATAATTGCAGAAACCTTTTCCAAGTGCAAAGAGTCGACCCCATGGCTGAGGAACAAGTTCTTCGGGTTCCTGATCCTCAGGAATTGAAGGAAGCTCCTGAGTAGGAACTGTGTCCAAAGAACTGAGGGTCCCAGAACTGGACGACGACTGACTGGCACTCTGTGATCCACTGGAGGAAGAACTTGTCCCACCCTGAGACTGCTGGGTACCTTGAGACTGCTGGGATTCATTTCCAGTCTCTCGAGACATCCTGGCTTCAGAATCAAAGTTGAAAACAGAAATAACTTTATATTGTATAGGATTCCTCACTGGCTGACCAAAATGTACATACTAGTAAAAGAGACATTGTAGTTGTTTTCCAGATTACTTTAGACCAGAAATTTTCTCAGGAGGCTGGTGGGTAATGTTTGTGTGCTCTTTCTTCTTTTAAATTCACTTGAATTGGACAAGAATTGACCAAATAAAACAAAGCGAAACTTGTCATGCTCCCTCTCTTGGTTGTACAGAAGCATTCCCTGACTTTCGAATGACCTAGTCAGGAAATGGTTTTCATGTGCATTTGTGAAACAGACGGCTCTTACCCTGACTGGGCCTACCAGAGCAACAACAGAAGGGGATAAATTAGAAAATGTTTCACCTTGGCAAAAAGAACATAACAAGTAGCAAAACTTAAGCAAATTATGTTCAATTCTACAGAAAAACATCTGATGCCTTCCCTTCCCAGTATTGGTACCACTCTTGAAAAAGCAGCCAGTCAGTGCTAATGACAGTTTAATATCTTTTAAAATTCATTTTATGTCATTTACTATTATGAGAAGCAGCTGGACAGCCCAAAAGAGATTTTGCCTCTTTTTCTTTTTGCCTCAGGTTGGGATACACAACTAAAGCCTCACTCTTGATTGCAGATATTCTACATGGGTGCGCACTGACATGAAGTTTATAAAATCAGCTGCTACTCTTGTGCAAGAAATAGGCATCAGAGCAAGAGATCATCTGTCAACGAAGATTATAATAACCATGTACAGTACATTTCAGCTGAACTTCTCCCCACTAACAATTGTTCCAGCAGCAATGGCTTAGCCTTCTGTAATGCAGCTACCTTAGGGGAGGTGCACAAGAGCCTTTTCATAATGTATAACACCACTACAGATTAGTTCCAAAGGGATAGCCATGTTAGTCTATTGCATAGAAACAAACATATTAGTCTTTAAAAGTGCTGTAGGACTCTTACTATAGATTAGAGCAGAGGTCCCCAAACTGTGGGGCATGCTCCCCTGATGGGGTGGAGGAATATTGGGGGGGAGATCTGGCAGGGCCTGGGCCAGCCCCCACAGGGGGGTGGGGAGGGAGCACTACGCAGCCTCACACTGACAGGAGCTCTGCTCCGCCCCTCTCCCTGCACCTGCAGCCCTTGGCCCCAGCACCTGGCCAGGGTCCCCAGTGCACATCCTTGGTCTCAGCTATTGCCACTCAGCTCCTCCTGGTCCAGCCCCGCAACCACAGTCCCTGATCTGGTCCCAACTCCTGGCCACAATCTCAGCCGAGGTGCTAGCCTCGGCCCCTGATGCCTGGCCATGGGTCCCTGGCTCCCAGCCCCACAGCTGTAACCGCCCCCCCCCCAGTCTCCTGGTCACCAGGGCCCCAAAGCTAGTATGGGTGGCCCCCACCCCACACCCAGCCTTGGCCCTCAACCATGCCACACTCCCAATCCAGCTGGTGGAGGGCATGGACAGGGGTATAAGGGGGGCATAATATAAAAGGTTTGGGGACCACTGAACTAGAGCATAGGACAGCAAGTAAAGGGTGCCGAACACATATAACACAGCAGAGAGCACTTGATGGCTGTTGTGATAGGCATGCTGTAGAAGACACTAAAACAGATAGCCTCTAGCCAACTCCCTTAACTGTTATCCAAACGGGAACACAAGAACACTAGCGCAGAGGCCCCAATTCTGGCAAAGAGAAGCAAGGTTGCAAAAGCCATGAGTGAGCAGTTCCCATCGGTAGACCCTTGAGCAATTACAAAATTTGTCAAGTTCCAAAGGGGTAGCCGTGTTATTCTATTGCAGAAGAACAACAGAGTCCTGTGGCACTTTTAAAAGCTCATGCGATAAATAAATCTGTAAGTCTTTCGAAGTGCCACAAGACTCTTTTCTTTTTCTACAAAATTTGTGTCCACATCCTATCCACCATCACGATCTGCAGACATAACACAAACCACCACAGACTTGCAGGGCTCTACCTGCTAGCTCCAGAGACAGCACCTCCAACAGAACAGAGCCCTCCCCAATTCTGCCTCCCCACATTGCAACACAGGATCCTAGCACCAATCAGGGTCATTCCAGTCAACAGACACTGTAGTATACTGGGTTGCCTTAGTAACAGATGGTGAGTTGCCATAGTAATAGATGTAGGTCAAAACCAGTCTAACTGGTTCTTAGTTCTATTAGAATAAAGCCACACATGTTGGGCTCCTAGTTGTGTGTCCGTTTCTAACATCTTTTTGGCTTTAAGGACTCTGCCCATCAGGCACTCAGAGACAAGAGACCTAGTCAGTTCTCATTCACAGATAGGAGCTAGACTAACGCTTCATTGAGTTATCACTGGCTGAGACTCCTCCCCACCCCCCAATGTCTGCAGCATATCACCCCCTGATCAGCCTCCACACCCCATAGCACAGCATAGGGCCCCTACCACCCACACCCTACAGTACAATGCTCCCTAGCACCCCACACAGCACCCCCTCTTGGACCGCCCGCTCACACACCGTACAGTCCCCCTCTGATCCCCCCACTCCCCACAGCGCCCCCTACTGGACCGCCCGGTCACACACCCCACAGCGCCCCCTTCTGCTCCCCCCACTCCCCACAGCACCCCCTACTGGACCGCCCGGTCACACA
>ML685954.1:8605572-8716107 GCA_007922175.1 Pelusios castaneus
GGTCACACACCGCACAGAGCCCCCTACTGCTCCCCACAGCGCCCCCTACCGGACCGCCCGGTCACACACCGCACAGCGCCCCCTACCGGACCGCCCGGTCACACACCGCACAGCGCCCCCTACTGGACCGCCCCGCTCCCCACAGCGCCCCCCAGTGGGCCCATCATGTCCCAGTCCCCCGCCCCGCCCCTTACTCGCCGGGACTCGCTCACCGTAGCAGCCGGTGGGACGGGCCCCGAGGCCGAGCAAGTGGGGCTGGGGCTCCAGCGGGCAGACAAGCGCCGAGTCCTGTGCGGACCAGGGATGGGGGGAGGTTCCCGCGCTAGGCGGCTGCGGCCCCTCCCCTCCGGGGCGCGAAGCGGGCAGGTGGGCACTTGCCGGCCAGCCGGCGCGTGCAGATTCCGAGGGGCGGGGGCGGGGGCGGGCCCTAGCAGGGAACGGGGGGGGTGGAAGGTGGGCCGAGCCCGACGGGAACCTGAGACCCGGACCTGTCCCGGACTCACCCGCGCGCGCGAAAACTCTGAGATTGAGACGGCCACGGCTATCGGTCTTGCTGATGAGCGCCCAGCTAATTGCGCATGCGTCCCGCGCGAGCCTTCTTATAAACTCAGCCAATCAGGTTTTTAACGGGGCCCGCGGGGCCTGCTGGGAGTTGTAGTTTCCGCGCCCGGCTCCATGTGGGCTTTATGCAGGAGTCAGATATGCAGAGCGGTGCGGGCGTTTCGGCTTCCAGCTGTGGCTTCTCGGCTCCATTGCGCAGAGCGGGACTCTTCCCCTGCCTCGCGCTGCTGGAGCTGCGGCAGTCCCTTTCCCGCTCGCGGGGGGCTGCCCCGCTTCTGTCCGGCCTGCCAGGCCCTGCAGCCCCCTGAGCCGCGGCCTGATCTTTTCCGCATTATGGGCTGGTGAGGTCGGGGCAGGTGGGCCGGAGAGAGGCGGGGGATGGGGCGGGGGGTCCTGGAGCCGGAGATGGGCTGGGGGGACCGGTGGAGGGGATGGGGGATGTCGGGGATCAGGAGCTGGGGAAAGGCTGTGGGGCTGGAGGGGTGAGCGGAGGTTAGGGCTTTTGGGGGGCCAGGGCAGTTGGCTGGCAGTGGCTCTAATGCCTTTTGCTTCTGTCTCTCCCTAGTGATTGCTCATTCAACATCGATGTGCAGCAACTGCAACAGCGATTCCGTAGCTTGCAGCGCTCCCTGCACCCTGATTACTTCAGCCAGAGATCCCAGGTTAGGACTCAGGGGCTCCCCACCTGTGCATTTGCAGGGAGTGAGTACAGGTATGGGAGCTAGGAGCCTAGAGTTCTCTCATTACTGTTCCTGACTTCTTCAGGAATGTCACAGAGATTCCTAGTTTGTACGGCAGGTTCTTGGTTTAAGAAATGGAATGTTTCAGTTTGGAGGGGCTAGAGGTTTTTGTTTTTAACATGACTGTTGAACGTCACTTTAAAAATTTACTTTGTCCTCAGCTGAATTAGTTCACGTCTAGTAAAGTGAGATAAAAAAGCTTCTATTCCATACTCAAAATCATTTATTTATTAGTGCAATCCCTAAAATTGGGGGGGGGGGAAGCCATTTTACTCCCCCTGGTTTGTCTGGATCCCTTCTCTCATTTGTCCAGTGCTTGAGTCCCATCAGTGATGGGTAAAGTATGACGACTGAAGTAGACGATTATACTGAAGTAATGTCATTACAGAGTCAAGAGTCTTGCCCTGTTGCTCTGAATGTGGAAGGTCTTGTGTGTGCACTAGAACCTGAGGTCTGAATTTTCCAAATACTTTCTTTAACACAGGACTCCTGGTTTATTTCATTTCTAGTATCTGGCCTCACTTGAGATCCCAGGAGCTGGATATTCAGAGGTAGTGAAAACACACATTTCCTTCCAAAAATTAGGCCCCAGGAATATGTTTACACAGCCTGCTGCAAGAAGCTTCCCAGCCTGGGTGGACAGACTCTGGCTCTAAAAATAGCTGCATAGATGGCACTTGGAAGCTGTGGCTCAGGCTCTGAAGCTCACCTTGTTTCCAAGCTTCAGGGCCTGAGCCACAACTTTAAAGCACTGTCCGCACAGCTGTTTTTGGAGCAAGGATTGTGCTGATCCAAGCCTGTGGAGTGGGGTTGGAAAGCTTACTGCCATGGCATATGTAAAGATACCCTGGGAGATGCCTTCCCACTGGGTTTGACTAGAACTCGTGAATGGCTACAAAGTTCTTAAAAAAACATGATTTCCCCTCAGTTACCCTTCTCAGCTCTTGCCTTGGTTTTCCACACTGTTTGAATCAAAACAGCATGTTTACTTTGCAAATGTAGGCTAGCAGTCTGTCCCTCTGGATCTGTTTGAATTAACCTTGTGACCCATCCTTCTGTGTATCTATATATTTACAGCTAACATGCTATATTTTCCATTTTATGCATCTGTTGAAATGGGATTGTGCCAATGAAAACTCATGGGATACATAAATTTCTTCCTCTTTAAAAGTGCCACAGGACTCTTGGTTAAGTTTGGGTGGCCTTTTTAAAGCAAAACCAGAAAATAAACCTGCGGTTTGGCTGTTCAGAAGTATCTTCTATATGCCCAGTGCTGCTTAGTTTGAGATTAAGAGATGAAATTACAAGATGGTCTAACTAAAGAAAAGCAACTCAAGTCCTGCATTTTAAAAAATAACTGTATACCTTAATCACAAGGGTAACAAACTTTGGAACCAATAGAGAAGCTGGTATTTCTAATTGACTCACCACTCTCATCTAGGTCTTTAATAGTTTAATTCTTTTGACTTCCTTATGTTTTGGCAGATACTTTAGTGCAATTAAAGATTCCACTGATGTGTCCTGTTTGTAGTAATTTATCTTCTTTACTGCTGATTAAATGTGTTGTGTTCTGGTTTTAATTGTAAACGTGGTAATTTTGTGTAATAAAGATATTTCTGAAACTTTTGTTGACAGAAAGAGCGGGACTTTTCTGAACAGCACTCTTCCTTGGTTAACAGAGCCTACCGAACCCTACTGAGTCCTTTGAGTCGTGGACTGTACCTAGTAAGGTGTTTAATACATATTCTAATATCACACCATAACTATTCAGAGGTGACTGTAGTTTGTTGTGTAATGAACCAAAAATCTTTGTACATCCTCCACTACTTTCCCATCGTTCATGTGTCTTTACAAGAGAAAGCAGGAACATTTGAGGCTGAAGGAACCAAAGAGTTCCTGTGTCTCATCTAGACAACAGAGTCTTGTGGGATTTTCTCCCACGAAAGCTCATGCGATTAATAAATCTGTTAGTCTTTAAAAGTGCCACAAGACTCTGTTGTCTTTCTACAATAGACTAACACGGCTACCCCTTTGGAATTTGTCTCATCTAGTTAGCAACTTTACAATGGAATAACTTTTTTCTTCTCTTAGTTTTACCAATGTAATCTCCCTAATGGTCTGTCGGCCATCCAACAGATGAACTATCTCTGGGCAAAAACTCATACTTTAAGCCTGGCCCCTAATAGATCCCAGTGCTCCTCTGTGCATTAGTCAACTGCTAATTTAGGACTTGTTTGCACAAAGAGTCTTTTCCTGATGAATTCTTTGCATAGACAAGCCTTTAGTGACTTGATGTTTTGGAAAGTGGTTGGGAACGGGATTGAAAGGCAGAGATGACAACAGCTGATATTATGAGTCCATTGTTTTCTTCTTCACTAGCTGGAGCTGAATGGAGTGGAACTGGCAGAAGGGACAGACAGTGACATAGAGGTGGAGTTCCTCAAGGAAATCATGGAAATCAATGAGAGACTGGTGGAACCTCAGAATGTGGCTAAAATAGAAGAGATTGAAAGTTTAATTGAAGGTGACATCTAGACATGTCTAATGTACAGGAATAAGTTACAATGCTATATTTTCTATAACGTAAAAAAGGCTGGTCTCATTAAAGTGATGTAATTGGGTGTGGCTGCCCCACGCTATCCCCCACTGGCTGAGTGTGGCACTATATGCACTCCCTGCCTCACATGCCCCGAAGAACACTACACAGTCCAAGAGGGCGTAAAGAAAAATTCTCCTGTTGTGGTTTTACTTTATTTCTAAATAAACATAAAATAAGTCTCTCCCTTTGACTGCAAGGTTAGCATAGCCACCCCTCCCTCCCTTGGGATCTGTTTCCCAATCCAGCCTTTCCTGGTCTGCAATCTTACCCCTTGGGCTCCAGGCTACACAGGCCTTCATCTTTGGCCCTGTGGTTCTCTGGGTCCTGTTCAGTCTTTATATTAATCTTCTGCATTTACCTACAGCTACTTTTCTCCAGCCACCTGCAGCCCTATTTTTTCCTGCTGCTGCTGTCTCTGTAAGCATATGATCCAGACTCCTTTTTCTAGTGAGCTCTCCTGGGAGCTGTGGTGTCTGGAAACTCTTTATCAAGCTTATTTATAAACTGCCAATCAGTCACAAAGGGATTTAGTTAGTTCCGGATGAGTTTGAGTTGGCTTATTCCCCCTGTCGCAGGTAGGCTAGTCCCTAACTACTGTTTAAGGGCCTGGTCTGTGACAGAAGGAAATAAGGAAAATGTGGAAGAGCTATTATCTTGTGTTTTTCATTGTTACAGTGAGTAAGACTTCAGTCCATGGCCATGTTTTTACTCTGATTGTTTGTAATCATCTATTACTCTGACTTTGCAAATGTGCAGGTAATGCAAACCAGAAACAAGATAACTTCCAATGCTAGCCAAGTTACCCCTGAAGAACAAGAAAGCTTTGCTTATTTAAAAAAAAAAAAAAAAAAATCTAAAAAGGACTTTATTAGGTCAGCTATGGTGCTGTGATGGAGACGTGGCCACAGCTTGTTATAAGTGCTACCTTTTCAAAGCAAATATTTTTGTTGTTAAATTTATTTTCCTTCTTAGAAAAAAAAATTCCATACATGCAATGTGAACAGACTCTGACTAATGGGAAATATACCTAGCGTCTGACTTTTAAAATCTATTTCACAAGCTTCTAACTAATTTGGCAACAAGAATTAAATGTGTATATAGCTTTTGAATAATGGCTTAAATGTGTTTTGAGGTCATGTTTCCTTTAAAGAGAAATATAATAGTCAGTGTTTTGATGTTGACAGAATAAGGAGCAATGAGTTAGTGTGAGGGAAGTCTTCAGGACAGAGATTGAGAAAGTGTTCTTTAAAGACTGATAAGGGGGTGGCAGGGAATAATTCTTGGCTCCAAAGAGATAGAAGCCCAAGGAGAGCTTGGAGAAGACATTTAGAAAAGTTGTGTGGTGAATAGCCCTGAATGATACAAGAGCTCAAACTGGAAAATCTTGGGAGTCTTTTTTCTGACTTGACATTCTATCACTGTATGAGAGAGACCTTCACTGAACTCTAGGAAGCATTACAAGTGTGGGTGTTTGTCCCCTGTGGAGAAGTACTAAGTGGATGATGGTTCAGAGAACACGTAGTTAATGAATTGGAAGATTCCATGGTGATAGACAGTATGAACTTTAAACTAGCCACAGGAGACACCAGTGCAATCTGATGAATTGAAAATATAGAGGGGTTTCTTTACTACAGCAAGTCCTAGCCTACTAAATAAAGGAGAGGATAGTCCAATGGGATATGACACATGGTAGGGAACTGTTAAAGGTGATCTGGGGAACTGAGTCACTGAGAACTGGTTTATCTAAATATTAATGTCGGTCACCCTGGTGAGAACATATACATCATAACACTGTCACCAGATTGAAAGAACTTTTTAAATAACTATGGTCATGGGTGTAGGATGGAGACAAATGTAGCCAAGTATTGGGTTTTAAGAGACTTTGATTTTCACCCACAATATTCCTATATGGTGATTGTGATTCAGGAGCATGCTGTAAGAGTGTCCTCTCATCCTGCCTATGTTCTCCATTAATATGTTCTAGGTTTTGGCCAGCCATCAGTTTAATGGTAAAGTATTTTCATATTTCCATGCTGCAGGGTTAATGATCGTGGTTGCAAGAAGTAATAGCGAAAGTCAGGATTGTGAAAAGGGAAAATACAGTTCAGAGTGCAGGCTGCCCTTTTAACCAAGCTACTAACCCTTAATATTTCTATCTCACTATATACACTAAAAGTCACTTGCCTGGCTTGATGCTAAACTAATAGCTAATGACAACAAAATAGTTGGTAATAACATTTACTAAATGTTAAGTTGCAGAGGTGCTGGTAGCATATCCGTTTCCCAGCCTAAAGTCCTAATGCAATGTTACTGAAAGTGCTCAGTAAGCATATGTACAGCTTTGAATAAGACTGTTGGTTGTTTTAGTTGGTTTGTTGGTTTGTTTTTGTTTGTTTTTACAGTTAAACAAGAAGAATTGACCAAGGGTGTGAGCAAAGCTTTTGAAAGAGGTAGTGATTTCAATCTATGTTACTACTATAATGTCAGCGTAATCAGTGTTTAAAAACAGCATGTTTTGGTATTAATTAGTGAACTACAGAATTAAACTATCATTCACTGCCTTACAAAAAACTTTTCCGAGACTGATGGGCAACCCAATCCAGGTACCAGAGTACTGGTGGGAAGCTTCTAGCAAGATGACTGCTAAATAAGCAGGGTTTTGTGTCTTGCACCAGCTTCAGTCTTTGACTAGTTTGAAGATGTAGCCTCATGTAAGATGCAAACCCTACTGGCAGTTGTATACCATCAATGAAGAAGAGTGATGTTACTTTCACTATCCTCACCAACTCCTTTCCTTCATCCCAGCGTCGTGCCAGTATTGTCTGGGTTAAGACTTGACCATTTGCTCTCATGCGTGACTTAATTATAACAGCTGGCTGAGGAGCTGAACTACATTCTCGGAGTCAAACGAGAAAATGCTAACAATGCTGCTCCCATGTCTGCTCGCTAACCCTGCTGACAGCCCCATATACACCTTGAGCACGGGCACGGTGACTGTAGATACCCTTTGGGTCCCCCCAATTTACAGCCCTGTGGGAAGAGGAACAGTTACACATAGCTACCCCATGAGATCGCTTTGAGAAGAAAATAAAATCAAGTCACTGAAGAACAGCCTTCTCCATGCCTGCTAGAGTCCAGAGTTGAGTCAGCACCTTATCATAATGGTATTCGAGGCAGTTGAGGGATCTAACACCATCAGCACGAATGCCAGATCGTCACCTGTCTCCTCGAGCCCATCAACCACAGCAGTCTCTGCCAAAGCCAAGGCCTACGCTTACACACTAAGGGGGTGTCTACACTGGCAAGTTAGGTCGACTTAAGGACGCTTACGTCGACCTAAACAACGCAGCATCCACACTGGGCTTTTTCTTAAGTCGACTTACTTAGTAACACCTCCTTTTAGGTCAACTTAAAGCCAATGTAGATGAGGATTAATGCTAAGCTGACTTTATTAAGTTGCCATAAAGCCAATATAATGGCTATCTCTGCTGTAAAGTCGACTTAACAAAAGTCAACAAGTGTAGCCAGTTTAAGTTGACTTCTCACGGTCAACTTTCAGCTAACTTACAGTTGAACTTTTTAAGTTGATTTAACAAAGTCAGCTTAGGCTACATCTACACTACCAAAGTTAAGTGTCAAAGAAATCTAGAGCATTCTAGATAGCGTGAGCCATGTCTCACTATAGCCTTCTCCTCCGTAATCTGACCAAAGAAGGGCAGATGCAATACAGGTCAAATAATTAACCAGCTTGTCAGGGGCAAGTGAGCATTTTTTTGAGCAAAGTGCACTAATCCTTCCTTCTAAGCAAGCTGCACCCTGCCCTTACAGAGAGGTAACAAGCGACTTGCTAGTTCCCTGCTGGCTTCGAACTGTCAGGGGCTGTATCCCAATAGCCAGGCCTGGGGGCTGAGCAGAGGTCGAAGGTGGCTGTAGGGTTGGGACTTGGGCAAGAGTAATGCTGGAACTGAGATGTGGGGACAGTCAGGCTCAGAACAGGGATAAGAGTCTAGAGAAGTCAATTAGTGTTGAAGCTGGTGTCCAGATGCAGGCTGAGGTCAAAGTCAGGTGGTCAGAGTGTGGGGAGCAGGAGGCAGGGCACGAGCAAGGTCAGAGTCGGGCACAGGCAAGATGGGAATATGGCTCAAGGAAGGCTGGGGTAAGAACTGTATCAGGAGCATGCGGGGAGGCTAGCGAGTCTGACATTGTAAAGCAGCAGGAGGGCTCTTGATGGGGTAGTGCTGTTGCACAGACTGCTCTGGTGGAGTTGGGGATCATCTGATCCAGAGTCTGCTTAGGAGGATAGGATGTTTCCATGTGCTTGAGTGATGAATCACTGAAGCTGTGTAGGACGACCAGCTACGCGAGTAGCCCTGGTTTGGCTGCAGGTTTGCCCTTATGCCACCAGCCAGGAAGTATGTGGATCCATAACGCTGCCTGCATGACAAAGTTATCTCAGCATCTTCAGTACCTCAGTGCGACGTGCTGGCTGAAATTCTAGCACACAAAGCTCCCCTAAGATCTTGGCCTGCCACCTGGAAAGGAGACTCTCCATCCCTAATCTGATTAATCTTGTCTGTGAAATGAGAAATCTTCTCAATTACAGGAGAGTATCACACCAGCTAGTGAGCTGAGACAGTCTTGATTTAGCAGTCTGTCTACAGCTTGATATCAAGCAGCTGTCCAAGATCTTGCAGATGCTATTATAAAAGAAGATAACTTCCTTTGCTTCCCACACAGCCATACTATGAGTTTTAAAAAATGTTCAGGAAGCCGCTGTTGAACCGCTGCATGAGATGTCCGGCACTGGCACTCTAGCTATCTTCCTTTTGCTTCCTCTGTTGCAGATCCTCCATAAATCAGGGTGCCTGTGAGAATGAAGCTAGCAAAGAGGGCACCTAGAAGTATTGACTTCCCTAAGAATGGAACAAGGCTCTCTACCTCTGAGCTCTTTGGAACCTTCTGGTTCCATTAATCAGTAAAGGAAGACCCTTCAAAGAGATCCGTCACCCTGACAGGAGAAATGAGCACCAAACTTAAACTACAGGCACTAATTTGTTGTTCCGTGATGTAGGTTTAAGATTCAGTTGCCCAACTGGCCCCCTCCATCTGGTTCAAGACGGACCACATCTGTAAGTTGATCTAGTAGCTACCTTTGATAGGCCCATGGCTCTCATGAGGACCAGGATTTCCTGACCTCCTCAGAAGATTGCTTTCAGTGATTTGAATCCTTCCCTCTATTTCCACTGCCATCATGCTGAGGCATGTTTTTACCTTAGAAAGGGATTCACAGTGCAGCAGAGTCAGTGGTACACTAAAATCAGTCTCCTCTTAATCCCATCTAGGGCTTCTGTGCTAAATGGACACACATTGTCAGATCCAGTTTGGAGAAGCAATTGGCACAGCCATGCTTTCGCCCCACTGATCATCCTTGGTTCCTGATGTACCAAACATCTAACTGTGCCACAACTCAGTCGCTTGAGAGGCCTCAGTATCCCAACTCTGCCAGTCCCACTCTCATGGAATCAGTGGAAAGAAGAATTCAAGATCCTCCTTAACTCAAGGCTCTCTTTCACCCCTGAGTACAAATCCCTTCCTCTACCTGTCTCAATTTTAGGTCTTCCCTCAACATTACAACATGTCATCTCTCTGACCAGAAGATGCCCATGTTTCTAATTACGTAACCAGCCTCCCTCCCAGAGATTGCCTAGAATTACCTTACAAAGGCTTTTTTCCTGTAGTGACAGCATATTAAATCCTCCAACATAAAGGATCTGCTATTAAAACTACTTAAAAAAAATACAGTCTGAAGCCATGGCTGGCTGGGAGCAACTCCTGTTACAGGCAGAGCTCTTCTAGCAACGGTGGTGGGGTGAAGCTAGTCTTCTGGGGCTTATCCCTGTTACGCTGGTGTTGTATAGTTTGTAACAGATGGAGGAGAAGTATGCATCTGATGCCAGTTTGTTACTGTTTGATCCTTGCAAGCCTAATGGTCGTCTAGGTTTTTGTTAGTTCTTCTCAGAAGTCATTGGAGGGCACGGATGTTGCACGTCTTTTCCCTGTTCTTTGTACATCTTGTGGCTTTAGACTGTAAGCTCTGGGGGGCAAGAGCATGTGTTTTGTACAGTGCCTATCACAAGGGGCCCTAATCCTGGGTGAGGCATACTATAATAAACAGAACCCCCATGGCAACATAGGCTTACTGTGGTACTCATGGTCTGGGACTTAGCAGTCTGCCGTGTTTAGTTCTCTTATTGACATGGCCATTTTACAACAAAATGCTTGACGTTCATTTCTAAGATGAAATGGAGAATCCATCCTACGATAATTTCAGTTCTTTGTTTCATTCCAGGTGATCTCCAAGAAGCCAAGAAACTTCTAGTCAAACTGAAATACTTTGAAAACTTAGAGGAGAAGGTGAAGAGCAAGAAGAACCCTGCCTGATACCTCAGTTTTTGCCATTAAGACCTGATCCACTTTTGATTAAAGTAGTGTTTGGTTGTTTCTGATTCAGTAGCTAAAACGAGCACAACCACTCTGTGCCTTGATATTTGCGATCCTTCCTTACATATGGAAACAGAAATGCTGTCTCGGAGACCTCCATCTATCCACTCTCATTCATTGGCAGTTGGAGTGTTGCTGATAATACTGACCCTGTATTCCTCAATTCGAACTCCTACTTTTGTGGCTAAACTCCTTTTTCTCAGCATTTATATCTTCTGTATCCCAAAGCTTTTGGGCATAGCTACTCTAAAGCTAGTGCCTGATTCTGACTTCAATAGAAATTTTGTTCAAAGTCAGCAGCAACTGTTGCCTAAGTAAAGCTGAATGCCCAGTTTGGTGGATTTTCCTTGGATTTTGGTGTCTCCCTCCGAAATGCTCCAAGCTGGGTGGGAAAGGGTGTGTGTTTGTAAGAAATGTTTTAGCAAAGATTGCTTATTGGAAAGCTTGTTGAAAGAACCGGAGTCAAATGGTAATGACTTTCTCAGCTGTACTGAGTGCGGAGACTATTCAAGCTGCAAACGCATTTACCTCTTCTCTCCTTTGGGTTGGTCACTCCTACCCTGATCAGGGTGTTTTTAATATCTTGTTTTCTGCATGAACCTCACAAGAAGAGTGTTACCAAAGCTTCCCTTCTTTCCTTTCACATCGGTGTGTGTTGCTGCGGTCGGTGGAAGGAGTAAGCGAAACTGGAGACTTGACCATACTGTGTATGTTGCCTTGTAATGCTTAATCTAAACTCTTGCCCAGCTCTTGCCGTGCTCTGAAAAAAAAGGAGAGATGTGTTTTAGCCTTCTGGGACAGTCTAAACCAGATAGGCTCTTGATTCACATAAGTGATAATGGAGTTCATGGCAATGGCAGCAGGAGATACCTAGAGTCGAAACTAAACTGTATATTGTTGGGAAAACAAATGCTGATTAAATTATGAGAATAACTTCCTGATATGCAGTAAGCATACAGTGGCTTTATCCATTAGCCTCTTTCCCAAAACTTTCCATTGATTTTACTCTTAAGGTCCATGTAGAGAAGAACTCCACTGCCTATTGCTGTTTTAACCATTGTGCCATCCAAATATGTTCTGCGTAGATCTAGACAAGAATGGTTAAAAAGCTAACACCTACACTAGAGCTCTTGCTCCTCTATCGTTTGTGGAACTGCACCAGCGGTAGCAGCAGTTGGAAACAGCAAGAGATCCCATAAGTTATAGCTGCTATAATAAGTCTTTGTCAGGTGACGAAATGAAACAAACCACAAAGGGGAACGTAAATGCTGTAATATACTAGGGTGTTGGGTGTTTAAAAGTCAATTAAAAATGTGAGTTTAATTTTGCTGAAGATTAAACAGAGAACTCTTCCATACAACCGCTAAAGCCCTGACAATATGTGGTCTTTGTCCTGTCAGCGTTCCCCAGTCCTGTCACGGAAAGACCCGTCTCTAGCGGATGAGAGAAGTGTTTAGTGTCCATCACAAGTTGAATTTAGGCATCTGTGCTCTAGACAGCATTTTCTGCCTTTTGTGATTTTGTATTTTCATCCATCAAGAGCCAGACTCAGTAAGATTCAAATTATTTTCCCACAGCTCCTCAAACAACTGTTAAATTAGTTTCTTATTTTTTCTTTTTCTAATCTAGGCTGTAATTTCTAGGTTAGTAATATCAAGGGAACCAGTTATATTCTGATCCTCATAGTCATTCCATCTTTGAAATACATCATATGGATCTGAAGCATTTATATCATTTTCTAGGTACCCTCAAGTTACATACTGCCTTCCTTCCAATGGGATTAATTGCTAGTGTACATTTTGTGCTGTCACAGAAATAAGACTGTAGGAAGAGCCTCAAGTAAACTGGGGCTTATCAGAGGAATTAGTCTTGGGGGTAAGAGAAGGAGTGTTTTTATGCAGTAACTAGAACATTTCAATTAGTTGTAACAGTGTGCCCATTCTTAAATGTTCAGCATTCTAATATCGCATTAGAGTAATAGCTCCCTTTTATTTCAAGAAGTGATGCTGCAACCTCATCACTGTATCCTGAATTCTTCATATTGGTCCCTCATGTGATCAGAGTGAGAGGCATGCTATGGATTCACATTGACTGATGGGAGAAATTTCCCATGAAATCTGTTCTTCATGGAACCAGGTAATTAGCTCTCTTTCTGCATGTGTACAACCGCACAACGTTTTATTTTTTTCTAGGCAGTAATGTATATGTGCATAAAGTACAATATTTTTACAGTGTCTATGACATTTCAGCAAAATTAGTCTACCTTGTAAATAAAGTTCACCCGATTATAGAGTAAACTGATTGTGAATACAATCCTCAACACTATTTTTCTTATATAACATATGGAACTATTTGCATATAAATTCCCATTAACGTAGCCACTTGATGCCTGTGAAATGACAAGTGCACTCTAAAATTCATTGCAGAGTTGTCTTTTTTCACACAGTTCTCCTTCCTGCTCTTTGATTCTTCCTCCAAAATTAAGCTGTTGAAATTCTCGCTTGATTTCCAGAAAAGATTTGTTTTTTGTCTCAGGAATAACAAAGAAGATGAAACTGGCAACCAACAAGCATTCCAGTAGAAACACCACAAAACAATATTGCTTCAGTCCGTTCTGAAATAAAACAGAGGGTGTTTGAAATGAATAAGAAAATCATGGCAAATATTACCTGGTTAATTTCAGACAATACTAACTCAGCTGGTTTTGGCAGTCAGTCTCATTGCCAAATGCAGATTTTCAGTGCAATGGTGAACGGAAGTGCCCCTCGGTCCAGCCGGGCAGCTGAGCTCGGGGCCGGTAGCTGCCAGCAGAGCTGAGACCTGGCTCTCTGCCCCCACACCAGTCCTCCTATGTCAGAGGAAGTGGTCCTGGTGAGCACCACTAAGCCAAGGAGGGTAGGGTGGACATGAGCCCATCACAGAAATGATTTCAGTAGCTGTAATTCGACTTAGTGTAGGTTGATTTACTTTTCTAATGTAGACACACCCTGAGAGTGTCATGGTACCAACTTTTAGGTGCCTGGAGAATCACAGGAACACGACAATGAGCCGCAACGCTGTGTAAGGAAGGCATCCAGGCTCCCTATACAATGAAGTGGGAGAGGCAGATGCCTTAATATGCAATTCACAAAAGCCAGCACTGGAGTCTAGGCAGCTCCTTGCCTGACCTAGCCAATAGGAAATGCAATGTTTCTCAGATATAGGCACTCAACTGCAGCCTACAGGGAGGTCTCTAGCGTTAGTAGCACTCCACAACAGGAACCCTTCTCCTGGCTTATGTGCCTACCTAGGTTCTTGCAGAAATGAGTTAGGTTTCTACCTTGCTCCACACACAATGAGGAGGCTGTTGGCTTCCTGGGATGGAGGAGACCTTTGATTCAGTTTGTCCCTCCCTGGAAGAGGGAAAGAAAGGGGTCTCGTATGCATTAGGAGAATGCTCTAACCACTGAACAACAGGATATCATGAGGTAGGGGACCCTCCGTCTCTCCTGTTGAAGCTGATCCCCTGTAGATGAAATAATTAAAGAGGGATTTGGCCAGAGTGTGATTTTTATAGTCCAGCAATTCAGGCATTTACCTAGGAGGAAAGAGACCATACAGCAAGACCCCTGCTCCAAATGATGCTTTCATTATTTATTCACAGTGGAACAGCTTCAGCAGGAGAATCTGAAGGAGTCTCCCCTACAGTGATGTACCAAGGGGCTCTGGTGTCTCAAACCACCCACAGAGAGCAGGAGGTGTCCCAATGCTGCCCCTCCCCCCTGCCTCTGTGGGGAAGGGGGGTTTGTACCTGTAGGGAGAGGAGGAATGGAGAATTGAGGGAGTGCAAATGTAGGCTTGGCTCTGCTGCCCCCACCTTTTGCAGGGTGCCCATCTCTCCTCCTGAAACCTGATACCGACTGGTGGGACAGGGCTGGGACAGCCTTTCATGATGCATGGAAGCGTGCCAGAGGCACACCTCAGTACCTCCTGTGCCACCCCCACCTGTCACTGCAGCCCAGCACCCTGAAGTGGCCTCCCCACCCTGCCTGGGGGGTGAGGGGGGATGGCCCTTCATGATGTGCAGGGACAGAGGCTCTGAGGGGCACTTCTCAGCACCTCCTATGTCCCCTGACCCATTATGAAGAGCCAGCCAGATATGCCGTGTCTTTCCCCCCCACAACCCAGTTACCCACAGCTCCAGCCCGGCCTCATTTCACCTGCCAGGATTGAGGAAGTTGCCAGGCCAGCCCCCCCCACCCCTACAGGCCTCCTCGGTATGCCCTTTTCGGACTAATAGCTCTGTGGTTAGACCCCTCTCCCTAGAGGTGGTGTGAGAGGCCCCCTTCTCAAATCCTTCCATCACCCACTGCTACAGAAGGGGGAATTGAATCTGGGTCTCCCAAATCCCAGGTAAGTATTCTCCTGAGTGTCCTATAAAGTGGGTACCACTATTACTGCCTCCTGTAAACAGGACTTAAGTGCCTAAGTAGCTGCATAGAGTCTCCTGAAAATATTTATTCTAAGAACATACGTTAATGATGTGACATTTTTAGGGTTATATACAAAGGAGTTTCTCAGATCGGCAGCCCTTTTCCACAATCATTCTATGTACTGAGTTTCTTCACAAGAGCAAGTGAAGCAACTAGAATGAATAGAGCAGAAATGGAATTTGGCAATATGTATGGTCTTTACTAAAACAATCTCTGTCTTGATTAAAGATATTTTCAGTTGCAGGTGATTGCCCCCAACTGAATTTGGACAGTGAGCTGAGTGGCCTCAAACAAGAAGTGAACCATTTGTTACAGGAGTTACCTCTTTCTGACCTAACAAGCTAAGCAATAGGAAGAGATGCTGACAGGAACTGAGAATGACAAAATTGGTGAGAATTCTTCATATATTTTTTCTGCAATTTTTTCTGGTCATAAACCTGATTTGGAGATTAGTCCTACCAGTGCAGTCTGAACTACTTTCTATTTATTTTATTGTCTTCTACTGTGTGTTATAATATCGTTTGTAGGTCTACAAAATAAATTAATCTAAGAGTGACTGACTAATAATACTTCTGTTGAAGACGACTTTTTTCACTAATTTTAAGTCTTTATATAAAAAAGAATTTTGCATTTAGGAGAGCAATTTCTGTACTTAGGAAAATCTCTATGCAAGAAGGGCAAGTGGAGGTGAGACAAGTGAGCCAAGATAGTGTATGTAATGGATACCTACCACTATAAAGGGGAAGAGCATTCCTATTGTGAAGAAGCTCAGCCAACTAACAGATCCTGCTATCATATAAGCAGCGGGCCGTGAAGACTGTGTAAATAATTCAGCAGTCAGTATATTCGTTATGCCACCTGGGAATCAATTTCAGAAACAGAACAGGTAATTGTCCATTTTCAGGGCAAGTTTCAAGCAAGTAAAAGAAAATAGTTTCCTTTAAATATGCCATTAGCAAATCTGGATGTAAAAATAGAAAGATATATCCCCTTTGTTAACCAAATATTTTTTTTCTTAGATACTTAAGACCAGAATCTGATCACCCCTACTCATAATAAGGTGTACCTTTTTACAGAAGGGGTCTTCCTGATTTTACGGGGATTGCTCAGGTACAACTTAGCATGAGTAAGGGAGTCTTAAAAGTATAACAACAAGCCTCATGCTTGCTTCCTATTTGGTTTGGGTACATCAGAGATACCAGAATGAAGGCCATTGTATGCCTTCATGGCCCTGAGGAGAGAGGAGCATACAGTGAAGAATGCGATATATTGGTCATATTTTCCTATACCGTTCTATTCATAGGTGTTGTCTTAGCCAGAGCAACAGCATTGTTATGGAAAGTGTTAGATATCTTACACTACACACAATATTAGATTCATAGACTCTAAGGTCAAAAGGACCAATATGTTTACCTAGTAGTCTGATGTCCGGCACAATATAGACCACAGAATCTCACCCAGCCCCTCCTACAATAAACCTCTAATCAATGACTAAGTTATTTAAATCCTCACAATTTAAAGACTTCAAGGTACAAAATTGAGTCATGCCCCATGCTACAGAGGAAAGCAAAAACATCCCAGAGCTTTTGCCAATCTGTCCTGGGGGAAAATTCCTTCCTGACGCCAATATGGCGATCAGTTAAATCCTAAGCATGTGGGCAAAGACCCATCAGACACCCAAGAAAGAATTCTCTGTAATAACTCAGAACCATCCCAGCGGCATATCTACCACCAGGAGCCAAAGAGCGGTTGGCATTGCTTTAGAGATGCATTTTAGGCAATTTTTTTAAAACAAAAGTTCACTAAGATTAGTCAAGCCTGTGTCGGGGATGGTTTAAGACAGTGGTTTTCAAACTTTTTTCCGCAGGACCCAGTAGAAAAAAAATAATTTATGCCCACAACCCAGCAATTACATCTTTCAGCCAGGGCCAGATTATCAAAGGGGCTTTAGAGAATTAAGCCCAGGCCCCAGCCAAAAAGGGGGTCCTGTACTCCAGCCCCTAAAACCCCTATGTTAATCCAGAGACTCCCACCCTGCTCAGCACCTTCTGGTGCTGTGGGGAGGAGGGGGGTGGGCCCTAGAGCCAGATGGGGGGGCTCTGTGCTTCCGCCCTGCCCCTGAGCTGATTGGTCTGCCCCCCAGAAGTGGGGGGGCAGAGCTGGCTGGTGCAGCCTGCGCTACGGCCCGGCATGCAGTTCTGCAAGGCCTGTGGCCCTGGGGGGCTGAATGGGAGCTGCCCCACTGCACACCAGCCTTCACCCTCCCCCAGCCCCCTGGCAGACTGGCTGGAGCGGGGCTGGACAGGAGTGTCTGCAGGGCCCCCCGCCAGTGACAGGGGGTGGGGTGGCCCATGCGGTGGAGGTGGGAGGCCCCGCAGTGGGGAGCAGCCTGTGGCCTCCAGCCTGGTTAATCCGGCCCTGCTTTCAGCAACGCATTCCAGTCTTTTAGAGGCGGCAGCCAGAGACTCCTCCACCCAGTATCTGAGAGTCTGCGACCCAGTCCTGGGTCCCAACCCGTAGTTTGAAAACTACTGGTGTAAGAGGGTACTTTGTCCTGCCGTGAGTGCAGGGGACTGGACATGATGACCTCTCATGGGCCCTCCCAGTTGCTATGATTCTAATGTGCAATACCTGGACCCAAGCCAAAGCTCAGGATGAAAGCAAATAGACATGCCATGCTCAGATAAGGCACCCAGGGGTACAGCTCCTGAAAAAAGAGCATGAACAGTACTTAGATCATATTTCAATCATCATGTCTTAACATTTGGCTTAAGAGTCAAAAATGGTTAACATTTGAACCCATAAATTACTTTCTGAATAAATAACAGAAATTTAGTAACTGACTCTGACAAAAATAGCTTTCAATAAATCAAATGATGGTCTTCAAAGAGTAAGAAAATAATGAATATTTAAGTTAATCACAGCTGCTTATACTACACTTTATATCTAAAACACACTTTAAATCCCATAGGGTACGTCTACACTGGCAGTTTAGGTTGACTGAAGGAGGCTTAAGTTGACCTAAACAAAGCCACATACACACTGGGCTTTTATTAAGTCGACTTAAGAGCTTCCTTAAGTTGACTTAATAAAAGCTTAAGTCGACCTAATAACACCTTGTTATAGATCGACTTAAGTCCTCGGCGCAAGCCATGTGCGGCTCCCTTGTTCCCGGGGAGAGGGTCCCCGGGGGAAACTGCAGCTCTCTGCGTGCCAGGGAGCCAGGCTCCCTTGTCCCATGGGGAGCCCCGGCTCCCTTCTGCCAGGGAGCTGGGGCTCCCCTTGTCCTGGGTAGCCCCGGCGCCCCTTGTCCCCGGGAGCAGCAGCTCCCCTTGTCCCCTTAAGCGTCTAATGTAGATGCTCTAAGTCGTCTTTACAAGGTCGACTTTAAGTCAACCTAAATATCTCATGTAGACGCACTACGTCGACTTAACAAGATCGACTTAAAGTCGACTTTAATTCAACTTTAAAAAGTCAACTTAATTTAACAAGTGTAGACATAGCCATAGTGAGTCATGTTCTCTTGTAAATAGTGATTAAGTGAAATTTGACCAATCAGCCATTAATTGCTAGTAATAGCCAATTTCTCATTGTTATTACTTTAAAGCAATAAAATGCACTAGACAATTACATCTTGAGTCTCCATTGTTATTAATACTGATAATTAGTAGATGCAAAACTTTCCTTTAAATCTGTAATCAAGTTACAATTTAAAATTCTTTGAAGTCTGTAATCAGGGTAAAATGGTGTATTATTACTAATTTAACATTAATATGGTTTTATCACTGTTTAACTTCCTACCGTGAGTTTGATGGTCCCATGGGACAGTTAATTATCTAAGTGTCATTAAACACATAAATAGTGTTTACAAACTTTGTAGGCCCAAATAATGAAATAACATTTATTTACATTAAAAGATCAAAGGTTAATGCAATGGTGAAGCAGCACACTTATCAGAGACACATGAATGACTTTGGCTATGTAAAATCAATTGTCTTTTGTATGTATTTTTGATACTACCCCAGCAAGGAGGAGAAGACTGGAAGCTATATTTACAGGAGCAGAGTTGAGATAATACGAGTACCTTAGCTGTGAACTTCCATTCTTACCAGTGTCTGAGAGTTTCTTGTAAATTTAAACTTACATCTGATTTGGCTAGCTTGTTAGTATTTCTTTTTATAATTACAACATTCTGATAAGATGTTTACAATTAGGAGACTGAAATGGACTCTCAAACTTAAGCTTATCTTTAGGAGTATTTTTTGTCGGAATTATTATTGATACAATGACAGAATTATTTATTCCTGCCAGCATTAGACACAAGGCTCCAGAATGTAGATGTAAGACCAAATCTTAGACGGTAGCTTTGTCATTTGAAAACACACTACTAGGTGCCAGGAACAAATTCGGAACTCTTAGGAGTCCTGCATTGACTGCAATCAGAGATTATTGGCTGTAATTCAGAACAAGGACAAACTGTATGAAATTGCAAACTTCACTGCTGTATATTTAATAGTTTCTGAAGGGCTCCTGTAGAATAATCTGGCATCTTATTACTCTAACACCAGGCGCTTTTGGCCAATATCTCAAAAGTGACGAGTGATTTTGCATTCCTTAAAAACAAGAGAGTCCTGCCGCACTTTGAAAGACTAACAGATTTTTCTCTCATTACAAGAGGTGATTTGACCTCATCTTCCTCTATGTGCTGTTCCCCAATGTTTGAATCCTAGCACCTATTTTGATTTGCTGTTACAGCCTGACCTGATCCTACGTCATACACTCCCCTGCATTTAATTTCCTCCCATTCTGTAACTTTCCCATCTTCAAAGCGTCTGACGAAGTGGGATTTTCTCCCACGAAAGCTCATGCAATAAATACATCTGTTAGTCTTTAAAAGTGCCCCAGGACTCTGTTTGTTTCTCTGCAATAGACTAACACGGCTCCCCCGTTGGGACCTTTGCATTCCTCAGATTCTGAATGCTCAATTTGAAACCCCTAATAAAGGTCTGATCTTCAAAGAAGAGGAACAGATCACTTTCTCAAAATCACCTACCATGATTGCTTTTAGGTGCCTACTCTGAGAGTCCTTTTTCAAAGTTTGTCATGTGATCTGCCTTCTTGTGTAAAGTGTGTAGCTCTTGCTGCTTCTCTGACTGACAAGAGAGGATGTTCTCCAGTGTTAAAAGCGCTGCTGCTCTGTAATCTCACACATTTTCAAACAGAGACAGTATTACATTTGACAGTGCACACGAGCGCTTCATTATACCTGATAGGTCAGGGAGAACGTGAGCGCTAGGCACCAAAAGCTCATCAGGGTGTATCCTCCAACGATGAGAAATCTTCTTCCTATGTAGTCAATCAGCAAACCCTATGGACAGAATATCATTTCCTCAGTTAACAGTGACACCACATTTCCACATCTTTATTTTTCCCACAAAAAATAACACACATGTTGTCTGAAGGTAGAAGTAGAATTTCTCACTTACACAAGTAAGGGCTGTGAGGCATTCACAAGCTCCAGTGCCCAGGGTAACATATGGAATCTTTTCTGCAGGGATGCCAGCTTGCTTAAAAATGTAACTTGCATAGAAGTATATCTACAAGAAAATACCAACAGAGCTGTGCCAGTGAACTTGGGCAGTGAACTGATCAGTAAGAGGAAGAGTCAAGCTTACACACTAAGCACACGTTGAGTAAATTGCATATTGTAACTTACTCAATTAAAACAAAAAGTGAAATCTCTCCATCAGTGTTTCTAAGTAAATGTCCTACTAACAAAAACACATTTGATAGTGGGAACATTATCTTGTGAACAATACGAGAAAGTTTGTGTGTGAGACATGACACCCTCTAGGGCAGTGGGTCTCAAACTTTTTAAATCGAGCCTCCTGCGGACTTTTGCGTAACCATTGCACTGCCCCGACCCTCAAACGCTTTCCACCCACTCCCCTTTCAGTGAAAAAAACAGGGCCTACATGCAATGTTCCCTCTAAGGTTTGGCGGCTTGTGTGCAAAATTTTCAAGCCGTGTGCAAAACTTTTTCTGAATAAAATTTTTGTGCAAACTCACATGACAGAAATTATAGGCATTAATTGAAGTTAAAGTAATTGTAAATAGAATTAATTAATTGTGTTTAATTGAATTTGAATGAATTTTGAATTGAAATTTAATTTTTAGAAAGGTTTTTATTTAAAATTAATTTTTTAAAAGTTTTTTTTAAAGAAAGAAAGAAAGAAAGAAAGAAAGAAAGAAAGAAAGAAAGAAAGAGGAAACAGGAAGAGAAAGAAGGAGGAAGGAAGAGGAAAGAAAGAAAGAAAAAAGAAGGAAGAAGAAAAAGGAAGGAAAGAAGAGAAAGAAAAAAAGAAAAAGGAAGACAAATAAGGAAAGGAGAAAGAAAGAAGGAAGCCAAGGCCGCCCGCGGGGGAGGACCCTACCGCAGCCCTGGGAAGCCGCCGGGGGGGGGGGGGGAGCATACCCCAGCCCCGGAGGCTGATCCCGGCCCGGTGCTGGGAGGCCGAGGCCGTGGATTAGCCCGGCCCCGGGAAGTCGAGGCGGTCGGTGGGTGGGAGCCCGCCGCAGCCGCAGCCACCCCTCTGGCCCGGCCGCGTAGGGCAGGCAGGCAGGACCGCGCTCCGGACCCGAGCCTGAGCCTGCCTGTCCCGCCCTGGGGGTGGGGAGGGCCAGCCCAGAGGCCGGGCGCAGGCCATGTCTGCAGCGGCAAAGCCGCGGCCCCGGGGGTCGGAGGGAGCAGCGGGGGCTACCGGGCTGCGCGGGGGTCCCTCACTGCTGCGCGGGGGGTGCGCGCGGCCGCGCAGCTTAGAGGGAACACTGGGTACATGCCTAATTTGGGGTGTAAGGGGTAACAGCAGCTCCCCTGCAGCACCGGAGCCCAATGTGACCCCCAGAGAAAATGGTGGCGGCAGTGGGGAGTCACACGTTGTCGTTGGGGTTATTCTTGGACAGCTGAGCGGCAGGAGCACAGGGGGCTGCCGCTGCTGTGGGAGGTGGGCAGAGGCAGCTGTCAGGAGCAGCTGTACAGAGTGCAGAGCATGAAACGACATTGGCGCAGGGCTGCGTCCACTCCCTGCAGCAGCCTCCCCCTGTCATGTATTAAGATTAAATAAGGATCAATAGACACAGCAGGCTTCAGGGTCCCCTTATTAAGCTTTATTCAGCACATCTGGCGAGGACTGCCAGCAGACACACAGGTTTACCTGAGCCCTTAACAACCCTCCCATTTATCACTATAGCAAGGCCCAATGGTCCCCGTAACCTATAACACCCCCACCTCCACTCCCAAAGGGTCCCCCACACCCAACACCTGCCCTGGGCTGCCTGTATGAGGCTCCAGGGTCCCTCCCACACACACACCCCCAGCTCTGCTCTCAGCCCAGCACCCCTCGCCCAGCAGGGCGAAATGGGAGTAGATCGCAACTTTAAAAATAACACATCCAAAGCATAAACCCAAACCCCAAAGTAGTATGTCCAAGAAAAAAGGGAAGAAATTTAATCCTCCGAAGTGAAGCAAAGCACAATCAGTTACATTTTGCTGTTTAGGCAGCATGGGAGCAGATAAGGGAGCTTTCATCATTTTGTACAGTGGTAAAGACAAACATAGGTAGGGCTCTTACTCCAGGAAACCAACATATTATGCTGGCTTTGAGCAGAGAGGGTTAAAAAACAAAACCAAAAAATTCCTCCACTCTATTGTTCTAATTTAACAATATATCCTGCTGTTTTTTGCTGAATCAGGCTTTTCCCTATCAGCATCAATAAAATAAAGATCCTCCCCCTTCTCTGGCTATATCCCATGGTTTCTGCTAGTTTCTAGACAGAGATCCCTGATTTTAATGAAGGTTGAAGTCAGATGGAAATTAAACAGGCAGAATTTTAAAACAAATTATTTGGCTTCTGAATAGTGAGGAATTTATACTTACGGCATTTATTCCACTGAGCTGCTGGCCCATAGTCATCACAATGACAGTAATAAGCTGCCACTTGACACTGCGATCACCGAATAGTTGCCATGGCTTCTTGGGTTTCTCCCCATGCAAGGCAAAACGTTCTCTCTGTATATCTTCCATCTCTTCTTGATAGCGCAAAGGGCCATGAAAACGCTTCAACGCTAGTAAAAAATTAAACAGTAGTCATATTTCCAATACCTCACCATGCCTCCAAATTGACCCCAGCCTCTGAAAATGCATCTCCTCTCCTCTGTGAGTTGATCTTTGCAGGAGCAGAACAGAAACTGCTTTTTCACGGGGAATAGAGAGAGAAGCCATTAATTGGTTTGGGGCTGTTCAGTGGGAGTTGGTGTCTCTTTTTCTTTTCAAAGGGGTAGCCGTGTTAGTCTATTGTAGAAAGACAACAGAGTCTTGTGGCACTTTTAAAGACTAACAGATTTATTAATCGCATGAGCTTTCGTGGGAGTGAAGTGAAGAAACAAATTGACAGAGCCAGACGGGTACCCAGAAGTCAACTACTGCAGGAGAAGCCCATGAAAAACAACAACAGAACGCCACTGGTCGTCACCTACAACCCCCAAGCCAGACCTCTTCAACACATCAAAAATCTACAGCCTATTTTACAAGATGATCCCTCACTCTCTCAAGCCTTGGGAGACAGACCTCTCCTTGCTTTCAGACAGCCCCCTAATCTTAAAAGGATACTTACCAGCAACTACAGATCACAGAGCAGAAACACTAAAGCAGGAACACAGCCCTGCAGCAGACCACGCTGCCAACTTGCCCTCATATCTACACTGATGACACCATCACAGGGCCTAATCATGCCACCTACTCCATCAAGGGTTCATTCACCTGCTCATCCACCAATGTGATTTATGCCATCATGTGCCGGAAATGCCCCTCTGCCTTATATATTGGACAGACAGGACAGTCTCTGCGCCAAAGACTCAATGGACACAAATCTGACATCAGAAACTGCAATACTGCAAAACCTGTAGGGGAACACTTCAACCTCCCTGCTCACTCCCTTAACGACTTGTTAATAGCCGTGTTGACACAGATGAATAACAAATCACAGCTTCAAAGAGAGTCTGCAGAACTCGAACTTATATGCAAATTTGACTCAGTTGCCTTGGGGTTAAACAGGGACTATGGATTTTTCTCGCATTACATCAAGTGAATTGACCTCCCCCCTCCTCTATGTGCTGTTCCCCAGTGTTTTGAATCCTAACACCTACTTTGATTTGCTGTTACAGCCTGACCTGATGCTATGTCATACACTCCCCTGCATTTAATTTCCTCCCACTCTGTAACTTTCCTATCTTCAAAGCGTCTGACGAAGTGGGATTTTCTCCCACGAAAGCTCATGCGATTAATAAATCTGTTAGTCTTTAAAAGTGCCACAAGACTCTTTTGGATTTGAGGACTGTAATAACTGTCATAGGTAAAGGCTTGTTGCAGGTGTGGGTGGGTGAGGTTTTGTGGCCTGCATTATGCAGGAGGTCAGACCAGATGATCATATTGGTCCCCTAGAACAGGGGTTCTCAATCTTTTGAGGGTTGTGATATGGCTGGGTGGATGCCCAGAGATGCGCAACACACCAAGGCTCCCCTGCTGCCAAAGCTCCCCAACTTTCGGCAGTGAGTTCAAGTGGCCCCCCCTGCCGAAAGAAAACTGCCTGCACCATTGCAAAAAAGCACTCTCCCCCAATGCATTTGGCCAAACGCTGCTGTTGAAAGCACTGGGGGAGCAAGGATGGTTTTTGCCTGCTGTTCCTTTGAGATTTGCAACATTAAAGGACCAGCAGAAAAAAAGCCACTCTCTAACACAATTGGCCAAAAGCTCAGGGGGCGATTTTTTTTCCTACTGGCCCTTTTAGGTTTGCAGCCTTAAAGGACTAGTATGAAAAAGCTTCAGTAATATTGAGGCCATTTAGCCCCTGAGCTCCACACTGGGCACAGCTACTTCGATCTTCACGCCAACTGGAGTGGAGGAGCAGGCCCCCCAAGGAAGCAGCACCCAGAGACCCTCTTTGGACATAGCAGAGAAACAGCCTCCTCTTCCCCCAGTTCTGCACTGGCCAGGCGCCCAGATGGAGAGGAGCAGCATCACACAGTAGGTTTCTGAAGCAGCTCCAACCTGCCTGCATTAGCCTTAGTCCGCGATGGGCAAAGCCTCGGGCCAGTACTTACTGTTTCTGTGTACTGGTCCTCCTGGAGCTCAAGAAGGCCAACTCCACACAACCCAGATGATGATGCTGGAACACAATGCCCGGGCCATGTGGATGTGGCCTTGTAAATTTCCCACCTGTTCTCCCACCCTGAGTCACATGCCAGGGCAGGCCATAAGGCAGAATATTTAAAAGGTCCCTGCCCCAGCAACCCCAGCTGAACTCCCAGGCATGCCAGGGTTCAGGCAGCCTATGTGCACCTGCATGCCAGGGCACAAAGCAGGCTACATGCTAGGTCACGTGGTTCAGGGCATTAAACAAAACACTTGGGGCAAGGGCCCCATACCCAACGATGCCTCAGCTGGAGGTGATGTTTGTTAAGGATTTTGTATTCAGTGTTTTTCCTGAAGCAATCAATGTAATGATACAGAGTGTAGTTTCAAAAGTTCTGTGGTGTCCACTGAGATGATTCTTTTCTCTTATGATTGTCAGTGGGGAAATAGTAAATGGGAATCGTGTCGTCATTGTTGAAAGAATTCTCTGAGGCAGAGAAACTGGAAAAACTCTTCTAGTTCTCCATGGCTATGTCAACACTCGAAAAGTTAAGTCGACTTTATTAGGTCGACTTAACAAAAGTAGACACATTTTCTAGTGTAGACATAGCCCCTTTTCGACCTTCTTAAGTCGACTTAACACTTTAAGTCGACTTAATATGGTCAACTTAGGCGCTAATTCCCATCCACGCTGGCTTAAGTCGACCTAAAGCTTAGTGTTAATAAGTCGACTTAACTTTTCCTTAAATCGACTTAAGGAAAGCCCAGTGTGGACGCGGAGTAGTATAGGTCGACTTAAGCCTTCTTAAGCTGACCTAACTTGTAAGTGTAGACGCACCCCATGTTAGTACGATATCCAGTTCTGTGAGGGAGAAATTCAGTCCCTAGTGTACAGATAATTCAGTTCCAGTGAAGAGTAGCCTTGAGGAACTGATTGGGTGTTGTGTAGTGTCCATGGAGTGGGTAATGGTGCTTTGGCTTGCCATTTCACCCAGATGTGAGGTTCTGAAGTTGTAGTTGATTTCTGTGTTTGTTTTTGTGTTGGATGACTGTCATGAGGGCTTTTTAAATAGTTGTTATGGATTTCTCACATAATTTCCAGGTAATTTTCCTGGTATACCTCATCCATTCCACGAATTTGAGAAGAGCTACAGCTGACAATTCAAAGCCCCCATATTTCTCTCATACATGAGATGCCCTCAGAAAAAAAGGCATTTAAAAGGTAACCGGGACTACAGTTTGTAGTGTCTTTGTACTGTTGACATGCTAAGCTGTCTTATAGAATTTAGCCGCCAGGTGGCACTGTGCGTAAAAAAAGCCAACTTTAGCCGCACTGGGCAGTGCATTAAACTAAAGGATGTTACAATGAAGACATCTAGGGTATGTCTCCACTGGCAGAGGTAAATCGATCTCGTTACGTCGACCTAACAGAGTGGCAATATTTTAAGTCGACTTCAGTCGATCTTGTTAAGTCGACTTAATAAGGTCGATTTAGCACTAATCCCCATCCACACTGGCTTAAGGCGATTTAAGAAATTGATTTAAGGCTTAAGTCGACCTCAGATTAGTTATTAAGTTGACTTAAGGAAGGGCTTAAGTCGACCTTATAAAAGCCCAGTGTGGACATGGCTTTGTTTAGGTTGACTTAAGCCTCCTTAATTTGCCAGTGTAGATGTACCCCTAGTGTGTATCTTGCTCAGAAGGAAGCTCTGGGCCCAGTCCACATCTGGTACAGGAGCACAGCATGGTTCTCCAGGTGACAGACATTTAAATAGTTTAAAACCAGCCACTGCTACTGTATTTCTTTTCTTGGGTTGGCCAAAAGAAGCAGTCTGTGCTCCAGGTGGTCGTTCTGGTCATTGCACACAGCATACAGGAACTATGAATTAATTTCCTCCACATCAACTCTTGCAGCAATAGATAAGACCCACGTGTTTTTCAGTTTGTGGAATGGCCATGTCCTAAAGTTTATAAGGGGTCCACTCGTGGCTGAAGAGGAAGTAACTGGCCACATGAGGAGTCATGCCTGCAATAAATCCTGAGCATTCTTGAAGTATTGCCAACCCCAAAAGTTTAAAAAACATTAGACTCGTCCAAAATCATGTGATTAGAGAGAGAGAGAGAGAGAGAGAGATTTTCTCCCTGTGCTGTTCTCCAAATTTATTGGCACAGGCTGCATGAGCTCTCACAGGCTGCCAGTTGGTACAGAGATCCAAATTCTTCTGAAACCTGACCATTCTAATTAATTCTGTGTCTCCGCACCAACCTCCCCTCCACGTCTGCTCCTTCCCCCACCTTGCAGTTATCCTCCCTCCAACCCTACCTCTCCTCCTGGAGTTCTTCACTCCCCTCTTCCAGGAGAGGGGTTGGCACCTGGTGCATGGGTTTCTTCTCCCTCTATGCAGGCCTAGGGGGTGCAGCAGCTCCAGAGAGCCTTTACCCCCTCCCCAGGATAGGAAAGAGGAACAGAGAGCAGAGTGGCTGGTTATTCATCAAGGGGGATAGGGAAGAAGAAAGCAGAGCTGTTGTGAACTGATTAGCTCTTTCTGCTCCTCCATCCCCTCCTATGACAATGGCATAAGCTGCTCTCTGCCCTGCCTCAAAATGTCTTCCGGGCTCCTGAGGAGAGGGGAAAGCTCTGATTGCTCTTCCCCAGGAGGTAGGCAGCTGGGAGGTGTCAGGCAGACATGGAGGGATTTTCCCCAAGGCCACACTGAAATGCAAAGGATTTCTCAGGTCACCACAGACTGGCTCCAGCCCCAGCCAATTCCTGTTTCCTGGGAGAGCTGGCAATACCACTCTGCAACAAACCCATCTCCTTGGCTGACATGTATGACTGACACCTCCTGCCTCTCCTTCCTGCCAGGTCCTAACTCCTTGGCCAAGCACTGCCCAACCCCTCCTTCAGTGACATATATCCTGTGGTCAGGAGAGAGGCCCAAGGAAACCAGCATGGAGCTCAGAGAGAAGCTGACTTATAGTCAGGGGAGGGGAAGTAAGGTGAGCCAGCAGTGTCAGGGCTGCAAGCCTGCTGGAAAAGCAACGTGGGCAGGAAGGTTTTAGGGTTCTCTTGAGAGAGGGAAGGGAGGTGGGCTATGCGCAGGGGAGATGAAGAGGAGAGAAGCCAAATATGTTTATTCTGTGGTTTTCAAAGAAGAGCGTGTAAGAACTGTACCTTACCTCTGGTGCATTTCATCTCATCCCCTCTGTCAATAAGAAGATACCTGGGACTTTCAGGAAACCACGGGAGGAAGAGTAGTTGGGCTAATGCTGGAAAACAGCTGCTGGAGAGCAAAAAAGGCCAATACTTTTCTCCACCAAGTAATTCTCTGAGTGAAAAACAAAAATAAAGTAAGTGTCTTCTGGTGGTCTTTCAGTGCTCTGTTAGAAATTAAATACTGATCCTATAAAACAAGTCCAGTGCCTAGATGCAAGGTCTCCTTGTTACAGAAGTCACCCATTTCTTGTCAGCCCCAACAGAGAAATGACAGAATTAATAGCATATGGAGAATGAACCGCCTCCCCATTAGGTAGGTATTACCCACTCAGAGTTGAGACACACCGGGGGAAACTTGCCCTGCTGTTTTCTACATGCTCCACTGGTTCTAGAGCCCTCAGTCTCCAGGGCTGCCAAGCAGGATCTTTCAATAATGTGACATTTAAATGTAGAATAAGTAAAGCCATCATGGTCTCTACTCTAACCAGCAGCACCATTTCCACACACGTGGGAGAGTGGTGGTCTGTACGTGACCTGCTCATGGCCCTGAAAGAGAGAAGCAGCGGACGCTGTGCTCTGCACTGTTACCCAGTGTACGGGAGCCAGCTGATATGACCGCTGGAAGCCTTTAGTAGATTTAATGTTTAATGCTGGAATTCAAATCTGGTTCTGTCCCCTCTGTGGAAACAATGTATAGGTCCTGCTGGTTCTATCAGGACATCATCTGTGAAAATGTTTTTTTACCCTCAGTTCCACCCCTCACTTGTCATGTGAACCCAGTGGCTGTCTGGTGGAGCTCGGCAGCTGCACTCCCCTCCTGGCCACACCACTTCCACCCGCCCCTCTCCTCTTCCACTGCATGGGCTCAGCAGCGCCTGAGTGGAGCTGCTCCCCAACCCCAAACAGCACTGCACAGCAGCTGCTCCCCATCCCCCATCCCTCGGTATGCTCTGCCATATCATTTCAATTTCAGATGTCACCCTCAGGCCTAAAAGTTTGCCCACCCATGCGCTAGATGCTTGCAAAAATACCATCTTTGCATAAAAATGTATCTAATTTACAGATGTCATGATGGCTTACCCAAGTAAAGAGAGAAAGATTCCACATGGAGACACCGCAGACAGACTGATATATGATGTAAGTTACCGAGGAGTTAGCTCATCAGTGTGACTGTTGGGAGGGTTTTGCTGCTTTCTCCCTGTGACAGAGTGAGCTTGCCCCCACTAAGGAAGCCCAGGGCACTGCACCCATAGTGGACACCCCCAGGGCCTGCTACTGACTCTAGCCACTAGCAGTGCCCACCCCCCCTAGGCTTGCTACTGACTCTAGCTGCTAGGCTGCATTGCCCAGACCCAGGGGTCAGCTGACAGGATCAGGTCAAGGTTATGACAACCCAGGGGAACTCATCAAAGCCACAGGGTGCCCATTTCCCCTGTGCCCCTTTGTCCTTCTCCCACTAGAGGGTGACAAGGTGGGCTTACCCTGTGACACCTTCATAGAGAGAGCCATTGGAAAAAGCTGGGTGATGAATACAGGTAACTGCTGAGTTTAATTATCTCTTAGAAGCCGGTAGTTTTAAGGCATTTAAGGACTATATTTCTAACCTTAGACCAATTATTTGTCCTGTCAGAATCCCTCCAGTCAAAAATATAGAACTGCCCATGGCCATAGCACCTCGCAGATGTTTTGGGGCAACCTCCCCTATATAGAGTGGTTGCACACAGATGCCAATACCTATAAATAAAAGAGGAAACATTTTCCATTAGCTTTTCACTTGGTAAATGAAATTCTGTATGGGCCGATGTCCATGGCACTTTGTCCTCGTATCATGTGACAGTGGTGCTGATCTGAGACCCACTTAGTAGCAGATTAGCTTGTGCTGGCTCCTTGACACTTGGTAACTGCCCTCGTCAGTCACCTCTAAAACCTGAAAGTTTATGTTGAATACGTTGTACCCAATTCATTGCTGCCCAAACCAGAATGATGGAACATACATTAGTGTCCTCTCACCCCCCAGGATGGTTTCTGGTGCCTTTTGCTACCCTGATGTGTCTTTTCTGCTGTAGGCTGCAATGTTTGATGAGGTGTGTTGCCTGCCGCACTCTGCTGTTCATTGTGGTGTTGTTATTGTGTCAGCCCAGGTTATGAGCGAGACGAGATGGGTGAGCTACTGTCTTACTGGATACCTTACTGGATACCTTAGCTTGGACACTAGTTCCCAATAAAAGTGCTGAGTTTTTCCTTTCCTTGTTCTTCTACTTCGACGCTATTGCTGCAACATCCACCTTGCCTGCTCTGTTCCTTTCTCAGCCACCCTTGCATCTTTCCTTACTCCTCACAATCTACTGCTGATTTTTTCTGAGCTAGGGATCCCACTGCCAATACTGTATTTTCATCTATCACTCCCTGTATGTCAGAGCAGGCATGGTTCTTGGAATGCTTCATAGCACCTGAACCTGTATTTCCCTTCTGTGGTTCTGCAAGGCACCCTCTCTCAGGTTGTTGGCTTCCCTGGCTGTCACTTCTCTTGGATGGAGACATGTCCCTCTTCCTTCTGACTGGAATGTCTCCAAGCTGAAGAGTTCTTTGTCTTCACTGTGTTGTTCCAAGCAGAAACAGACTGGCCAAGCAGGACTGCTTGCTTTCTCTTCAGAGATGGTTAATAGTGTGACTGCCCACAGTTATAGTTAGCAAATGGCTCTTTTAAGCAAGTCTCTTTTTATTTTCAAGGTAAGAGCACCACAGAGAAAACATATTAAAAACAATCAAAGAGTATACATGTGTGCTTATACGCTTACTTCAACCCTAACTTGGACCCTGGCAGGAGAAGTCTTTCAATACCCCACCCCAAGGGGTTCCTTCTGACTTCAAGTTCATCACAATTTCAGTTCAGAACAAGCTGTCACTTTTATGGAGTCTCAGCAGACTCAGACCTCCTAACCCTTCTATAAGGAGTGGGGCTGTCACTGGACTGGGGTCTTGTCCATTTGCAGAATCAAGAAGAAAGCCCTGAGTCTGTTTAAAACCAGGATATTTATCCAAAACCCCTTTCTTTCTTTGTTGGTCCCTGGTGAATCCAGTTTGAACTAGTATCTGCCAACCTCTCCAGTAAGTGGCTTCAAAGAGGCTGAAAATGGTACCCTTCTCTTCCTAAAGGAGTTGCATACAACTCCATAATAACACATTTTGAATACAAAGGATCCCAAAGGTGTTGTTTCTAATTCAGTAAGATTTAACATAATACAATAAAGTTTATTTTAATTCCATAAGGTTTGTCCAAATTATTGTAGGATATTGTGAGTCTGACACAGTTCTCTTTGCCATTAAAACCAGTATAGTGATTTCAGATTACAACCAGGCCAATACAATAGAGGTAAAACACTAGATTTTGGTAGAAAAGGGATTACTGGACAAAAAGTCAAGAAGACTAGAAACAAGTTTGTAGTGGTGATATTGTACATCATTCTAATTTAGCAGCATTTACGTAACAATTTAGATAGTAGGGAAACATCCCTGTCTCCAAGTCTGTAAAGCAACGTGTCAATTTGCAGCGAGATCTAAAGGATTATCTTTAATAATAATTTAATAGTAATCAGATTCTAACATTATAATACCATTCCCCATTGTTTATTAAAGGTAAGAACAGAATGCATTTACCTGTGTTTACGCCAATCAGAAATCTGCCAGCCATCAATAACTCAAACAATCCTGTTGGAAAACTGATCCCCATTAAAATGGAGGCCAGTATTGCTATGAAATTGTTCATCAGAAGAGCTCCTTTCCTAAAAGTAAAATAACAAAGGACAAAGAAACAACGTTATAAGAAGAACGATTTATAATAGTATGTAGAGAAGGCGGCCCCCTTATTCTGCTCCTTGCTGCCCAGGTGCCTCTTTGAAAAATCCAACACAAATAAAGCGTGCCGACCATCCTGGGCACCAACTCCCTATTGTTTTACTCTCTCTTTTTTTTTTTTTTTGCTCTGGCAGGCAGGGAATATCTTCTGCCCTGGCCATCAGGACACCTTGGGCCAACCCTTGCAGCATGCATACCCTAGTATGCAGGTTGTATATACATGCAGTGTGTGTGCATATGCACACGTCTATGTGACTCTGTTTTATGGAGCATGGAGTGCACATACGCTTATGTATATGTTAATAGCTAATTCGGTCCCCTGCAACAAAGGTGGGTTTGATCCACAAGAACTGGATTGGCAGGTTATAATTCACGGCTCTTCATCCAAGCTCGTGTAACTGCAAGATAGCCTGGAGAGCATGTCACAGATCTACTGTATAGTCCCCATTCCTTATTAGCAAATACTGAGTTCTGTTCCTAGTCAGCTCATTGGCAGAGTACTTTGGATAAATCCTTCAGAGTTCTTTCTCCATTGGCTTTGATCACTTTCCAGTCACAAAGAGAAGAAAACAGAACAAGTGTCCATTTGCTGCCAAACCTTCCACTGCAATGCTTAACTCACCTGCCTCGTCTAATTGCCAGGGTGCCTCCAATGTGCGCTCCACACAGACCTCCGAGGGAAAATATGGAAGCAATGCTAGACCAGAGAAGAGTCAAGACGTTGGGATCCAGTTCTGTCTGATAGCGACTGCTCCAGGTTTCGTTTAGGAATTTGTGGATGTGCTGAAAATGGAGAGTGGTGAATCAAGCTGCATCTCAGTAAACAATTGATTATTTACCCCAAATGCCTGACATTCTGTTCTCAGAGCTAACATGTGTAAGGGGAAATATTTCACTGACTCGCTGCTATTTCAGGTAGAGCTGTGTTACATAAAACTGCCATTAACGAGTTGGAAATTAGAAGAATCCTGACTCACTAATGCAGACAGAACAGAGTCTCCCTACTTCCAAAAGACCCTGGTATGCGGTGTTATGGTCAAGCTTTATCTCAGGAAAGACTGCCTTAGTCGTGGGTGATGCTTCCATGATCCTTCCATGTAAAGTTCTAACGAGCTTTGGCAGCCCTCTGAATGCAAAGAGGTTTGTGTGTGTACTGACTTTCATGTGTGCTCTTCTGAATATCCTACCCTTACTAATTTCCAGAGGGGTAGCCGTGTTAGTCTGTGTACAGCAAAAACAACGAGAGTCCTGTGGCACCTTATAGACTGAATTTCTCCAGGCATAAGCTTTCGTGGGCTATAACCCACTTCATCAGATGCATCTTTCCAGCAAAAGAATCCAAAGAACATACAAAGAGCACTATTTGCTGAACTCTCACCCCCCACTTTCTCTCCAGGCTGGTTAGTTTATTTGTAACCGTCCTAAAAGCATTAAACGTTATAACAAATTAAAGCTGCACAGTTGGATTGGAAAATGTCAATTGTTAGTATAAATTCACGTCCCTCTTTTTCACAGGAGCATCACCATTCTACCCCAGTTCTCGCTCAGTCCTAGTCTATAGTATACAAGACACTCAAGACCACTAAGAGCAGGTGCAGAAGCAAACAGTAGGATGAAAGCTTCTGAGGGCCGCTTTCAGGTGTAAAGAGACCCAACATAGCTTGACTTTCTCAGACTTTTTTCCAACAGCTGCCATTATCCTGCCTCTGTAACACTTTGTTCTGAGCCAAGGTTCCAAGGGAGTAGCCGTGTTAGTCTAGGTCAGCAACACAAACAAGGAGTCCTGGGGCACTTTTAACGACTAACACATTTATTTATCGCATGAGCTTTTGTAGGAGAAAATCCCACTTCGTCAGACGCTTTTTTCTGAGTCAGACACAGAAGTTAAAGGTGGAAAAGATTTTTTTTTATCATCCAGCTCCTTCCCTTGAAACAGACAGCAAAGGACTTGGTCCCTTTGATAACTTGTCACTCCATGCTGTATTGATTAGAGACGGATCAAATGTCATATGTAACTGAAACACAACTCCCTAGGAAACTCAGATAATCTTCCAGAATCTTACACATGAAAGGTCTCCTCCTGCTCCCACTGAAGCCAAAGAAGGTTTTTGCCACTGACTTCAGCAGGCCAGGGTGGGGCCCAAAATCTGTGAACAAGAAGATGGTGCCTTACCAGCGTGGGTGCATTGATAATGGAAACATTATATCCGTATTGAAATGTCCCTCCAATTCCTACAGCACATATAGCCAGAAACAGCATCCAGCTGGGGAACTATGGGGAGAAAAAGAAATAACCAAGGCAGCATAAGCCAGAATGGGGCTTACACTCTTCCTGTGATTTCAGTCTCTAATCAGCCTTTGAGAAAAAACCAAAGCAATTCATTTACCATCCAACTCTGAGAGCATTTATTTAGAGTTCTACAAACATTTCACAAAAGTCTGGTAGAAAATGTGTTTCCCCTTGGCTTGGCTTGGAAAATTTCCATTGGATGTGTGCAGCTATCAGAGGCTCAGAAGCCTTTCTCTGTGTGTTGTGAAGGACAATTCAGAAATAACCATTTCAGTGAAACTAGAGCCGAGATGGTAGCACATGCTGACCATTCCACCCTTTCAGTAACACCAGATCATCTGCAGGCATCTCCTAAGTGACCGGCTGGAGTCTAGGAAACAACAGCAGCTTTGCTTAGTACTTTGATGGCATATGACTGCCTAAGCTGATATGATCCCTGGCCCTGTACAAAGGCATATCTATCTCTCTATGTTCTAACATGCGTTAGGGAGGTGAATGGCTTTTAATGTTAATGGATCAACATTAATGGAGGATTTTCTCTGGTACTGTAACGCAGAGGCAGAACTAAAGCCCCTGTTCTCTCACTGTGACTTAGAGGCAGTTCTGTGTGAACAGACTCTCAATGGGCATTGCAGGATGTTTCTGTACTTTTATTATTAATGAGAAACAATGGTTCTAGAACTGTTCCTTCATTCATAGCTGGAAAAAATAACTGGGAATAGCAGTAAAGAGTGCTGACGGCGGGAGATTGCCCACCATGGCTGATATGTAACTCCATAGGCAACCCATGGGGATGAAGCATGGTAGATGGGGTCATGCCTCCCCCATCCTTCCCACCCCGCCCGATTTGTGCCCGGTTTTAAATTTGTATTTTTACTGATTTATTTTTGCTAGGCGTGGGTTTGAAACACGCGAGTCTGCAATAATTTATTTCTGATTACAGAGATGTCAGCAGTAGTTTGCTGCCCCCTTTGCAGGTCAAGTCATGCTTCATCAGACTGTCAGCAACACTCCACCAAAGCCAAGAGGGCCACACGTGGCGGGGAAATTCTGTGTCTGCCCAAGGCTTGCATGGCTGGGTCTGCGAGGGGGTCATTGCTGGACTGTGGTGTTTATTTGGGTCTCATCACATAAGGATTTAACTAAGGCCACAGGGTCCCTAATACACAGGAGCTCTCAGTTAAGGGGGGCTTTGGAATCCACAGCTGGAACCCACCCAAGCTCCAGGTTTTCTTGTGTGTGGCTTCCCAGTTAACTCAAAGCTGGCCTCGGCCCCTGCACTCATTCACATGGAGCCACTGGGCCCGTACTTGCACGGCCGCTGGCCATAGCAGAGCCAATCAAGTGACCCTGGCTGTGCCCTGCAGAGAGGCGGGAGCAAGAGCTGGGCGCTGCAGGAGAGGCCACCGCTTTCCAGCAGGGGAGGCTGTCTGAGAAGGGCCTGCCCTGTGGTGGGAGCGTCTGAGGGACGGCTGAACCTTGAAATTGTGCCCATCGCTGTCAACTGTGTCGTGTTGCTGCTGTAACTCATACAGTGCTGCAGCCAAATCAGACAACAGCCACCACGACTGTTGATTGTCACTGATTTCTTACTTGTAGTACAGTGTAACTATTTTTAGAATTGATCATCTGATGGAATTGACTCATTAGTGGCTTCTGCATGTCCCCACATCCTTATTACGTATATAAAAAGCTTTTACATGGCTAAAATCACTGTATTCACTTTAAGGTAAAAAGTTCCAGAGGGGAACCATGTTAGTTTAGTGCAATAAAACAAACAAGGAGTCTTGGGTACTTTTATTTATCACATGAGCATTCGTGGGAGAAAATCTCACTTCATCAGATGCTTAAAAATGGAAAACTTACAGTATGGGAGGGAAAAATAAATCCAGTGAAGTGTGAGTGACAGATTCAGGTCAGAGTATTTCAGCAAATCAAACAAGTTGTTTAGGTTCAGGGTGGAACGATGTATAGAAGTTTGGGAGCTTGGGAGAGATGAAAATTACTTTTTGTAATGAGAAAGTCAGCACATAGTGCTATTCAAATCAAAGTTAATGGTGTCAAATTTACACATGAATTTTAACTCTGTAGTTTCTCTTTGAAGCTTTCATTTAGAATTAATCTTTTTAAGTACTGCAACGCAATTGTCTTTCAGGGAGTAAGCAGGGAGATTAAAGTGTTCCCTTTTTGCTTTTTTTAATGTTGCCATTGCTGATATCAGATTTGTGTCCATTTATTCTTTTGTGCAGAGACTGTCCAATATATAAGGCGGGGGGGGGAGGGTATTGCTGGCACATGATGGCATATATCATATTGGTGGGTGAGCAAGTGAATGAGCCCTTGATGGAGTAGCTGGTTTGATTAGGTCCTGTGATGGTGTCATTTGTCCAGATATTTGGGCAGAGTTGGCAGCTGGGTTTGTTTCAGGGATATGTGCCTGCCTTAGTGTTTCTGTTGTATGGTCTGTAGTTTCTGGTGCATATCTCTTTAAAGTTGGTGGGCTGTCTGTGGATTTGAATAGAGATGTGGGCTGGCTTTCTCATTACCAAAAGTGATTTTCACCTCTTTCAAGCTCCCAATCTTCCTATATGTTGTTCCACACTGTTTAAATCAAAACAACTTGTTTGATTTGCTGAAATAGTCTGACCTGAACCTGTCACTTACTGAATTTATTTTTCTTTCCCATACTGTAAGTTTTCCATCTTCAAGCATCTGATGAAGTGGGATTTTCTCCCACAAAAGCTAATCTGATAAATAAATGTTAGCCTTTAAAAGTGCCAGAGGACTCCTTATTTGTTTTAAGGTAAAAAGATTTCTGTTAGGACATACCACATCCCTATATGGTCATTGTTCTGGATCTACCGCATGTGGACGCAAAGAAGTGAACCATAGCTGAAGCTGGATAAACAACAAATAAGAATAGTTACGATGACCAAGGCCAACAAAAATGCAGCATCATAGCCTTACACTACCATAAAAGCAACAGTGCAATTCAATGGGCCTGGTATGGAAAGAGGAGCAAGAACACACAGGTTCTGTTCCTATCACTCACACTTCAGGTGACCTGAGTAAGCTATTTAAGCCTCCTGGTGTCTCAGTTTACCATCTGTAAAAGAGGGATTATACAACCTTTTGTGAAGTCAGTTAAATGCTATAGGAAAACTGCTAAGAATTATTATTTTATTATTATGGAAGCATCTTCATTACCATATTTAATTTGGACTAAAGCTATTACATTTTGTGTTTAATCATTTTAATAATCTCCACTGGGACTAATTCAGTTCTAATTTTTCTTTCTGAAAACATGCCTAAGGGAACATTTGGTATTGGCAGCAAGCTTAAACACTACATGGATGCAGGGCTCCATTCTTTCTGCTACTTAAAAAAAAAAAATCATTAGGGTAAACATGCTGTCCTAAGTAACTAAGTATATGATCTTATTGTTGTCTTTCCGTTCCCCTTTCAGTCCACCTGTGTTATGCCATGCAGAGTTTAGAGTTATGTTCTTCAGAGGATGGACAATACCTGTCCTACTTGTGTAAGCTGCCCAGCCAGAGCAGTTTATATTATAACGTAAGTTTAGAAACGTACCAATTTAACTTAATTGTGGGGTAAGGGGAAATTCAGGAAACATTCCATGACAACTTCCCTTTATGAGGGAGAAAAGTCTCAAATCCATTTTCTTATAAGCCTAATTATTGTCTTTGTGAGACTCTTTTTTTTTTTAAGGTCTGGCATAAAACAACTGGAGAACATTTCATTTGCAAATGCTTGGTAGAGCTATTCCGGTAAGGATAGATCTGCTTACCTTGCTGGAGCTGCCAGGACCTGTCAGCAGAGGCTGGAACTCCATTCTCAGTATTAGGCTGGATTAGATTTCCCTTGCAAATTTTAAGGAGGTAGTACAAGAATGAGAGGCGCCATACAAATGAAAGTTATTATTATTATTCATTTATTTGCTATTAACGCTAGTGCAGGAAAATCTGGAACCTTTATTCCAGCTCTGGTACTCCAGGTTTCTTCCCTTCAGACCAAAGGGCTTTTTGTGGCAGAAATGTTCAATTCTCCCATAAACTCATGGTTTGAAGAGCGTTCTCAGTAACCCTTTTGACATTAAACTGTGAAAAATTCCTTCATTTAAGTCACTCAGGGAAACATGCACATTAGCTGCCTATTAGTTATGGGGAATATTTTGGCCAGTAAAGAAAGGAAAAGGACACTTACCTTGTGATTTGCTGTCATATCTCCCACTGTCCATGATCCTGTAATAGTTTGCCTATTGCATTCCATTGATTATAGACTCAAGAGTGCAGTTAATAAAATTAAACAGTGTGAAACCAGAAGACCTTGTCCTTAAACTAAGCCCTTTAATCTGCTGGCCCTCCAGGCACCAGTAGGAAGCAATGAGCTCCTCATCTGACTAAGATTTAATACACTACCATGGACAATTGAACTAGATCTGAACTAAAGGCACTGGCTCTGAGGCAGGAGCATTCATTACTTTCAGCATCTGTAAATATTTGTAAACTTACAAAGTATGGATAAAACCTCAAAATAATAATGAAACTGTTTAGATTTTTATTTCCTTGTCACCAAGCAACTTTGCTGACAGGTTTCTTAGCCATACTGTGGGATGGCTAGATTCAGCACGCAACAAATCAGTATTTTCTTTACAATTTTGTCATGTATTTAGGGAAGTCACTGGAGACTGAACATTTGAAGTGAGTTTCAAATAATAAAAGCCTCACATTCTATCCTGGGGTACATTCATGGAGCTTCCATATATGTCACTGGGGATTGTGGATGCAAATCCGAGGACAGAATTTGACTCTTAGTTGTAACAAAACTTTATTTACAAACAAACAAACAGTTTGCTAATCTGATGCCCAGTGCATGGAACAAAAATATAACCAATGTTTCTCTACACCTTTTAGTGTCTCTGGAAAATGTAGTTGAATCCATGCCGAATTAGGCAGAGTGCCTGTGAAAGACCATGTGATAGTCAGCAGAACAGCTGGACTGGGTCCAGATGAACTTCACTATCATTTTGTTTTCCTTTTATTTGGTATAAGCTTCTTGCTTATGAAAGATACCAGAATTAAAAGCCTGGAGTTGATGTCTTCTATTGACACACAGCACTGACCATGGCAGAAGGTTCCTCACATTGCTTTACCAATGTGCCCTGTTCTGCCCAGCTGGGGACTCCGTCTAATGCTGAGTAGTGTTTTAATTCTTCAAGGGCCATTAATTTTTGGCCTCTCTGCTTACAATGGCCACCAAATAGGCCACTTGTGATGTGGAAACTTCTGCTCTACAAGAAAATAAACTCTTTTAATCTTGTCTTGGTCTGCACTGGCCACTTCTTTTCACAAGCAGTAGTATATAAAAAGTACCCTGCCCCCTCTTCTACACATACAGAGAAAATTATTATCATTAACACATGACTTAGTCAGGCTATGGAGGGATAAATAGGTTATGATTAGCAACCATGTTTCTGTAATTGCTGTGGAAATTTATCATCCACAACTATTAGAATATGAAACTCCAAGTCCATGGCTACTAGGTATACTTTGTTCAGTCAGAATAATCACCTACTTGCCCTCAGGCTGCTTTCCCTGCCCTCCTGGCAGACAGAAACATGAAAAGATAGCTTCGCAATGCTCTGCTGCAAAAGATCTAGTGGGGAGCCTGCTAGAAGCCAACATTAAAAAGGAGCATATGCTGCAGTACTGTGATGCCAATGAAAGGATTGCTCCTATCAGTTTGACTGCCGCCACAAGTTGGTGAGAAATGGTAGGGCAGACTTAGGCTATCCTATAGTCCTGTGCAGTCACATCCTATGACTTCTAGCTCAGTGGAGCATAAGTGAGGCACATTGGTGTTTAAGGTTGACCTCCTGAACATAGGGTGTATTGTCTGTCCTGATGAAGAAGTCACTGACCCTGTAGTTTTTTTCTTACAGTCACAGGGTTTCCTTCAAGAGAAGGACTAAAACACAGTATTTTTAAAATTAAAACCTAAATTCTTGAGAAACTTAGTGGGCCACCAAAAAAGTGTAGAAGGGTGTGAAGGTCTGTCTTGTCTCCATCAGCTTCCCCGATAATCCCTGGCCCACCCCTGCAATGAGGAAAGCAGAATTGAGCCTAGAAGATCTTGGCACCTCTAAGCATGTGGCTGATCTTAAAATAGCAGACTGCAAATGTAACCTTCAGGTGGGCTAAATTCATTTAGTTGCCCTTCTCCAGTGCCCCACAGAAATCAATCCCTACCCCTATGGGGAAAGCAGCTGGAGACCCAGGATCCAGTCTGTACAGGACTCACGGCGAAAATTGCTCAGAGCTACACTCACACATTAAAATACTACTAAAAACAAACATAACAATGAACTATATTAACTACTAACTAAATGAACCTTATCCTAAGAAAACAAACTACAATTAACCAAGAACAATCCCTTGCATGAAAGATACCCAAGAGTCCCAAAGTCTGTGTGGAGTTCACCCAACTCTCAGCTACAGTCTCTGTTCCAGTGTGGAAGCTTGAGTGGCAAGAAATAGCTGTCCTCTTCTTTCTTTGCTGGGATCCTCTGTAGCTTTCCATGCAGGCTTTCTCTTCTCCTCTGCAACCAGCCCTCAGTCCCATATGCATGTCTGCAAGGTCTGTCGCAAATGACTCCTTTACATGGAGAAAACATCTTGTTCACTCCTGGCTCAGCTTCTCTCCAGAACACTGAGCACATGGTCTTCCCTCAAGGCAGCGCCTGCCTACTGTCTGCTCAGGCTGCTGCTCTCCAGTCATCTGACTGACAACATCACATCACACCAGCCGGTTACACTGTGGAGCATGCTCAAATTGCTACCACTCCCTGCTTCTGGAAGTTTCCAGTTGTGGGTCACTAATCTGCCCAACAACAGTAACCCACCCTCAGCAGGTCTCTCAGAGATAGCCTTTTCAGGCATATGGGTTACACAAACAAGAGGAGACAATCGGCTGTGGAAAATAGATCTCTGCGCTCTGTAATGGACAGTAAAGAGTCATTTAGCATGTGTGGGGACTGGGAGATGGGAGTATGAGAGGATTTTGCACTCCCTACAATTGTAGTGTTGCATTGGACAGCTCAGGATCTGTGAACTACCTTTGTGTGCACAAGCATAGAACCAGCTGCCAGGTGTGTAACCTAGACTCCTCCAGCTGGGGGAAGAGGAGCTTCATGCCCAGGTGATCACCATAGCATGGGTTACCACAGTTTTTTTCATCACAGGTGAGGCAGAAAAAACAGCCAAGAATTATTGTATAAAAACCATCACCTACTACAACTCCCAGCATGCCCAGAATAGACACCCCCCCTATCCGACCCATTGGAACTCCAAATCCCCGTATGGCCTCGCCCTTCCCACCAGAACTAGGATGCCCAGCATGCTCCAGTACTGCTTTGGTCCTTCCACCAGAACTACGACTCCTCGTAGGCCCTCCCACCGGAACTACGACTCCCAGCATGCGCCAGTATAGCCGCGCCTCTCCCACCAGAACTACGACTCCCAGCATGCGCCAGTATAGCCACGCCCCTCCCACCGGAACTACGACTCCCAGCATGTGCCAGTATAGCCTCGCCCCTCCTACCGAAACTACGACTCCCAGCAAGCCCCAGTGTAGCCGCGCCCCTCCCACCAGAACTACGACTCCCAGCATGCCCCAGTGTAGCCTCGCCCCTCCCACCGGAAATACGACTCCCAGCAAGCCCCAGTGTAGCCTCGTCCCTCCTACCGGAACTACGACTCCCAGCATGCCCCAGTATGGCCTCGCCCTTCCTACCGGAACTACGATTCCCAGCGTCCCTGTCGCGCGCTGTAGTCCGCCGTACGGCGTCTTCTCTGAGCGCGGAGAAAGGCCTGGAAAGAAGGGAGCAAGGCGGGGGGCGGTTTGGTCGGGACCGGTGAGCCCGGGGAGCGGGCACGGGGCAGGCCCTGGCTAAGGGCTGGCGTGGGAGGAGGGCCCGAGGCGGGGGCCGGGTCCGGGGCCGCGCTCCAGGTCTGGTTCCGGCGGGGCGGCCGCGTTCGCTGTGGCGGCAGCACAAGCCCGGAGCCCGGGGGAGCCGGGTCTCTCGCCCGGTAAACGGGCGGCTGGTCTGTCCAGGTCTGGGTTGGAGCTGAGGAGACGGGACTCGCCCTCGGGCGGCTGGGTCACGTCCCATCCCGCCAGGGAGCTGCTGGGACAGCCGGACTTTGTCTTGGGGCTGCGGCGGGAGAAGGAAAATTTTCAGCCGTGTCTTTTTCTCTCCGGACTTTCCTTGGAAGGACCCTTCCAGCCCGGTGCCAGCGCCCTTGGCTGGTCCGCCCCAAACGTGACATTGTCCTGCTTGCATCAGCAGCTTTCCCATCCCTGAGGGATGTGGCTGAGCAGATGGAGCCAGTGGTAGACCAGCCGAAGAATTCTTTGACCTAGCTACTGCGTCTCAGTGGGGTGGATGACTTCCAGCCCTCCCGTTTCTGTAGCACCTCTCTGCACTCAGCCCATGTGCGTCCCCTTTACCCAGCTACATTGCTTAGCCATGTGGAAAATGTAATGTAGTCGAGCCACTCGGCAACAGCTCATCTCCCTTCGCTTCTCCTCCCAGATAGACCATGGTAGGTTGAATTCTTCCATCAACTGAGCTCCCATGTCTCTGGATGCTGGATTAATTACAGTGAAGGGAGAATTCCTCCCATCACTGAACTGAGTGTGCTGCCGAGCTATAGCTGCACCTGTGCACTTGTAGCACGTTATGTGTAGATGTTGCCTTAGTTTGTTTGGGGAATTAATAAATGATACCAGCCAAAAATCTTCTTTTACCTGTTCAACTGTCTCCACGTTAGGACTGCTACTGACATAATTTGTTGGTTTAAAAAAAAAAAAAACCACACACACCCTTAACCGACGAGGCTATGCCAGCAGAACTTCTGATTATACACCTTACCTTTGCCTCCCTGATGCTTCTGTGGCATACTTGCTTATAGTCACACTATTCTGTCTGTTTGCTTTTTCCATCCCCCTCCAGGGTACAGGCGGCTATGGCAACCCTGGGCAGATCCTTTCAAGGAGTTCCTTCTGTGGACTTTCCTCAGGCTTCAGCAACTCTTCCTGACAGCACATTCCAACCTGGAATCATACCGGCTGAATCCCAGCCTGGAGCTGTTGGTCACGAATATCTCCAACAAACTATGGTGGTTATGTCAGGAAACAGAAATGATATAGTTGAAGGCTCAGACCCCAGCAGCTCATACCTGCGAAGTAACCTGGACCTTGCATCTCTAGCTGCAATTGAAAGCTATAATGAGACGTTAACTGTTGGAACAGTTTGTTCTTTCACAAATACTGAAAGCCCACCAGTCGTATTGCAACAGCACAGTGGCACCCAGTAAGTACAGAAATAAACAAGGAGAAGATGGGAGTCAGTCTCTCTTATCTGTAGTGGGTTTTTTCTGAATGTATTATAAAAGGATATCATTTTTCAAATCTGTCAATTGTTCAGAATTTTGTACTGTCCTGTTTCCTTCCTTCTGTTTTTCTTTCTTTCTTCCCCACCTTCAGGTTTGGGGTCTTTCAGTTTTTGGGGGGAACAAAAGGATATTTATATTTATGTAATTGGATGCTGAAATGTGGACTTGTTTTATCTGTAATGTTTTACTGCTTTCTTCCATCGATCTCTTATTGATGGCTTTTACTCTCCAAGTGTGTTTCTTGTGGTACAAAGATATTGCTGTTTTCAATCTGTGAGATCATTGTGTTATAATTACATTTTGCAGTGGATAGGACTTCGATGTAAGCTGCGTAATTCACAGTGATGGCCCTATTTGAAGGAAGTTTGGGGCCTTTATTGCTGTTGATATTCTGACAAGGAAGTTATGGGATTTTTGTCTTCCCCACAGGTAGTGAAGGGCACTGAATTTGTTTAAACAGCCACACCTGCTGTGCACTATTTCCTCCACAAATAGGAAATCAAAGGATCACCAGATTGTGACTGTGTTGATGTACAAGCCCTGCGATGCATCAGACAATTGCCCCATTCATGTTTACATGTGGTACAAGGGGATCTACCTAGCTACCCCAAAGTATTAGAATGGCTTTAGAGTCCTTAAATTCAATTATAACCTCAGTCCGTTGCTTTTCAGTTGCTATATTAAGGAAGACTGCAAAAAGTCAGAAAAAAGTATCTGGAAATGTTTGTCTCAAAGTAGGGCTAAAGATTTTGAACTCTCATTTCAGGACTGGGGATATCATTAATAGTACTTGAGGACAGAAGCCTTATCGAACCTAGTGTTCATTTGGAAACTTAAAATAGCATTCATTGTTGGACAAACTTTCTTTGTGGAAACACTACTTAACCCAGTTTCTGTTTAGCAGTAATGATCTTAGGAGTGACCATTCTAGGTCAGATACATGATCTGTCTATTCCAGTACAGATTTGCCCAACATACCGTGTTCACCTATGTGTCTAGTGATTTTGTTCTTTACTGTAGTTTCAACCAATATGCCTATTTCTGAAGTTAGATTTTCAGATTGTCAGGAGTGGCATACATTAGCTATCAGTTTGTGTATCAGATGGCCAATGGATTTCAGAGAGTGGCTTCATACCACAGTTAGTAATTCTACACTTTGATATTGGAGTTCCTTCAGAACTCTTGGGTGAATACTGTTTAGTCCTGGTGATTTATTACTCTTGATTTTATCCATTCTTCCCCCTCCTCCCAAAACCTCTTCTGTTTAACATCTCCATCTGGATCAATTCCTCATGCTTCTCACCTAAAAAGAATGGCTCAGGCGCAGGAATCTCCCTCTAGTTCTCTGCATTGAAGACTGATGCCAAGAATTCATATAGCTCCTGCACAACGCCTTTGTCTTTGAGTGGTCATTTAGCACCTCGGTTGTCTAGTGACTCTGCTGCTTGTTCGGCAGGCTTGCTGCTTCTGATATACTTAAAAAATATTTGCTGTTTACTTTTTGTGTCTTTTGCTAGTTCATCTTCAGATTCTATTTTGGCCTGCCAAATTAAACTTTTACATTTGATTTCCAGCAGCAGTACTGTAGAGGCTCCTCAGACATGGTAAGTGTGAACAGCGTAGCTGCTGCTTTTTCTCTGAAGATCACCACTTCCATGACAAACTTAATTATTTTTTTAGTTAATTTTGTTAGAGGAGCCTGCTATTGTGTCATACCACATTTATCTGAATTTGCCTTCTATTTTGGTTGTCATGGTTGAGACTAAAATGGGTACCCAATGATCCAGATACTGCCCTGTTTTCAAATACATTCAGATAACTAATTTCAAGAAGTGAATGAAAATAAACTGCTTCCCTTTGTACTCCGAGTTGTTTCCTTTTTTAGTGAACAGATATATATTTCTAGACGAATGCATCTTTGGCTCTGCTTTTTCCCTTATCTGATTATATTAAGGTGACCTGCAAACTGAAAGCCATGGAATATCACCCATCAGGAACATGGGTCTAATTGCCATAATTATGTTCAATTCCATCCAAAGGTGCAAAACATTGTTAGTAGCCAAATAATTGTTCATTCTCCCTTTACAGAGTTTCTCTTCTCTCTGGAAAGAAGCATAAACTAGAGGAAGAGGTGGATGGGTAAGTTATACTTGTCTTCGGTGAAGTGAGGTGCTTTTAGCCTGATTGACTCTGTTCTATGTGGTGAAGATGTATAGGGCATGATCCAGCATAGAGCACAAAAGATTGCACTGTTGCTTGGGTGAGAGACCCTCTCCCAATACTTCTACTATTTAGAACTGTTCTCAGTTCTCCTTTCCTGAACAGAAGCAGGAAACTAGATTCCAGTCTAGTGTGTATAGTGCAAATCTAACTGAACATGTGTTGCTGATTTTTTTGGAGGGATTTTTTGTATTTATATGAGGAGCAAAATTTTTGTGCACATTAGAAGTAAAGTTTCTCAATGAAGTATACAGCTAAGACCTTAATTGTTTCTTTACAATGTTAGAGATTTCTCTTTTGCCAGCTGTGAATCTGCTTTGTTTTCCCTAGTTGCCCTGTGAAGAAGAAGAGACTAACAGAAACTGTGCACTACTGTGCGAATCCCAGCACTGAAGAATGGATTCTCTGTGCAGGTCAGCAGGCAGCTGGAGCGGTAGCAAGTCAGTGCATTGGTAGCCTTCGTCAAGCTGGCATGTTAGAAATTCTCTCTGAAGATATGGATCAGACAATGGGGGAACAGCAGTGCGAGGTTGCCCGCAGGAAGCTTCAGGAAATTGAGGACAGGTAAACACAGGGATTGAGTAGACTGTTTGGTTTTTTTTTTCCTAGCTTACCCTTTTATTTATGGTCAATGCCTAAGGGATAACCAGGCATCTAGTAGGGTTTAGTATAGTGGGGTGGTAGCACCATTGTAAATCAGATGGAGACTAGCTTACTGCTTAACAGCTGATTTCTTTGGAGTGCTGTGAAATCCACATGGTGACTTGGGTTGTCTCCATAAAAGCTTTACTTCATGGGAATCTGGGCTACAGTTACTGGTCCACGTTTGAGATAACTGTGAGCAAGGCATTCCCAAGATAAAGCCTCCTTATAAAAAACAAAAACAAATTGTATCGTTATTTATTTTTTATACACTAGGGGGTTAAACTGTGCCTCTTAACCCCACCCCCAAAGTAGTGTTACATGACCAGGATTGATCTCAGTGTCCAGCACTCATTCATTGCCTCTTTGGGTGCAATGTTGAAGTTGTTCATGTTCAAGGTAAATTTGCAGCGTGGCACAAGCTAGAGAAAGTTGCTTGTATAGCAGGATGCTTTATTGCAGCTGGAATGTTTGTAGGCAGCCTGGCTAAGTGGTAACAGGGTAGCTCAGGGTGACATTCTATTCTATTCTATTATAGGTATGAGTCCTGCCCGTGGCAGCTTTCTAAGAATGCGTTATGCACGTTAATGGCTTTCTGCCTGCAATCCCAAAACACTCCTTCTGAAAAGCTTCTTGTTTGAGATGCAGTATTACAAAATATTCTAAATTCCATCCGCATATTCAGATTTCACTTATTGTCAAGGAAAATAGCATACATTAAGAGCGGAAAGATTAAATGACACTGATAAGAATCATCATAAAGGTAATCTAACCATGCCACGTGTTCAGGAAATGGTTAGAAACAGTGAGACTATCCTGTGGACAACAAACAAGGAGTCTAGTGGCACTTCTAAAGACTAACACATCTGTTAGTCACTAGCGCTTTGTTTGTTTTGCTGAAGTAGACGAACACGTTTCCCCCTTTGGAACTCATCCTATGTACGTGACCCCCATTACTGTAGTATCTGGACATAGATCTATGCTGTGTTTAGTCTTAGGATACAGGTAAGGAAGTGCTATTACCCCACTTTACAGGTGTGGAAATGAGCTACAGAGAGACTTAAATGATTTGCCTAAGACCTAAGATTTGAAGCTGAGGGATTGAAGGAGTTTTAGTTATATGGCTCTTTTTCGTCAGTCATAGCAAACTTCAAGTGGTATTTACCCTTCTCTCCCCCCTCCCGCCCCCGAATCTCTTATGGGAAAATAAATATTGCACAAGCTACAGTAAATGCTCTAAAATGATACCTCAATCCACCAGACAGTGGATTGGATTTTAATGGCTGACAGAGAGTCATTGGGAAGGGTACAAGGTGCTGATGGTCGATCTTAAGTCTTTGTGAACAAAGTTATGGAGCAATACCTTATACCTTTGACTTCTGTAACACCCATCTGAGTCTGCATTGTGAAGTCCATAGTGGACTACATTCCGGATTCTTCTGTTTGCCTATATCAGGATTTCAGGTGCTCTGCTGAGGTACCTGTGTGGATATTCTTAGAAAATATGAGTTTTACCAACAAGGAAATGTTTGCAGTGCATACTAGGTGGTCAGGCTTTGGGTCATTCTAATCTGTGTGCTGAGAAACTAGTATGTAGTCACCAAAATTCAGGACCTTTCAGAACAGCTGAAAATAATCTTTGAACCTGAACTATAGGGATCTGAGAAGATGAAAGTGCTCCTTAACTCAGTGTTGCTGTTTTATATTGTGTGATTGAACTATATGCTCTTCTCTGAATGGTATTCATTTCTTGTCTATTAGCTGTAGCACATTTGTCAGGGAAACGGTTGGTAAGAAGATGTATTATTTTTCCCTTCCTTCCCTCCATTCCTAGGATTATTGATGAAGATGAAGACGTTCATACTGATGGAAATACTAGCAATCTGCCCACCCTTGTCCTGTCTGATACTCTTCAAAAGGGACTAAAGAGGGATTTTGATCAAGTCTTGACAAAGAAAATAATAGAGTCCATGTAAGTTCTGGAGGAAATGTTGGAGCTACACAGATAACAATCCTGATGGGGAAAAGGGTTTGCTCACAGAGTCCATCTCTCCTCTTTTGAGCAATGCTTGGTTTGACTGTAATTTTTTATAGCATCTGTATTTGTGGGAAGACTCTCGATAATGTGCTTGTGATGCAACCAGTATTGTGTAGCAAGGCATTTTATGTGGTGGAGAAAGAGTACTTAATTACAACATACAGTAGAAAGAAGAATTCAGCCTTAAAATTCTGTATGCTTCTTATAATGTATAACATATGCCCTCTACATTTCACTAACTTGATATCCTGCATTTGTTCATGTGTAGAAGATTCCGTTTCAACAGAAAGGTTTCATTGTATGGTGAACAATAGTGATCTTCATAGTTGGTGCAGTGGAGGAAAATTGTTTCTTGTTGTGCATGGGGTTAGAAGAGAGAGCAATAGGATGGCCTTAAGAAAGAGGAAACTTAGGATGAAAATCAGGAAAAATTTCTTGTTAGGCTGTCTCCTAAGGGGAATTGTGCGGAGTTGGAACTGGAGGAAACACTAATATGCATGCTTTACGGAACGCTTTTTCAGTGACAGTGACTGAAGTGGATGATGTAGTTTTCATCTCCGACACCTGTGATTGTAAGAGTTTGATTTAAACTAAGACTCTGTCTCTTCTAGGAGCCGTCCTTCCATGGAGCTGGTGCTCTGGAAACCTCTCCCTGAATTCTTTACGGACAAATTGAAGAGTGTTTCTGTTGCTAAAAACTACAAGCAGCAGGGGACAGAAGGTTGCCAGGCTAAGCAGTCAACACTTGGAGCTGCTTTCCAGCCACAAACTGAAACATTCTCTGACCCCCAAGAAACTGTGATGTCACCAGGTCTATATACTAGCTTGGGAACATCTGGATGTGCAGAAGAGGAGATGGAATTGTAGAAGCCAGATTTCAGACTGAAATGGTGAATTTTTGAAGGTTTTTGTTTCTGATTTTACCTTCCTCTGCCTTTTAGGTATGAGGTGTGGAGCTGAAGTTTTTATTAGGATTTTCTGTTTTCTGGTAACAATCAGAAGAATCTGGAGTTGGGCAGTCACAACATTAGGAGATGGAAGAGGAGCTCTATAATAGACCATTAAAGGCAAAATGTTTTACAAGAAATCCAGTGGCCTTGAGAGCAAGGAAGTGGTTCTCCAACTGGCTTACTAAAAGATCCTGTCCTCGTAGTTGCCTTTGATAAGGAGTAAAATGCAGACATGGAATGGAACGGTGGTTCAGACCATTCCTTCTACTTGGTGAGCTGTTAAGACTTCAGGGCATGTGCTTGGCTCAGCCTAGTAGGTTCATGAGAAGTAAAGTTCAGATGTACTGAGAGGAGAAAATATCTCTGACTAGACACAGAAAGAAAAGCAATCTCTCCCTACTTGGGTTGACTTTAAAATGTAAATATGGAAACTATCTGTGCTGTGGTGTGATGGGAGGGAAGTTATAACAGAACACTACACTCATTTTGTCTAGTTTTTGTAGACAGTTAAATCACAACATAGTTGGAAGTTGGCACTAAATTTAGCTCTTTGTTGGCCTAAGGGCCTGTTAAAAATGGTGGTTTTCTCTGAACTAGTACAAAGAAGCCTTGAGAATGTTCTCAGTAGATTGGTTTAGCCTTTTCATTTGTGCATCAGATTGGAAAGCTAGATGTGGCCTTGGATGATATTTGTGATGTGGCTGGTGCTGAATTCACTGACAGCTTTTGATTTTACTCTTGATAAAAGATGTGTGAATCAGATATAGAGGAGCAGCGTTAACTGAGCTTTGGGTAAATTGTCACAGTAAGGCCCAAACCCTACTTGCTACAGATGACTAGTCTCACACTTTACGTCAGACAACTTGCAGGAGTAAATGGAGCAGAATTTGGCTCTGAGTAAACCCAGACTTGGTGGTTTATGTAATCCAAAAGCACTTGTCATTAAAACTCTATTCAGCTTTTCTGGAGTTGGATTACATGTAGACTAATTTATACCGCAAGAATTTTTTTCCAGGTAATGGTACTGCAGGAAAGGAATCCAGTTAGCTACTCAGTATACAGTAAATCAAATAATCTTTTCATTAGTCAACAAAGAACCAGTCTCAAGGTTTACTTGGAGACATCTGAACAGATGCTCCCTTCATAAAAGTATTTTTCTGGGTAGAGGTTATACTAGGATTGTGAGTGACATTCCCAATCTGTTTGCCTTGACTTCCTCCATACTAGAAGGAAGCCCATGCAATGGCTCCCTTGCAAAGCAGCTTTAGGTTTATTGGAAAGGCAGCTACTTAAACTTCGTTGCTTAGCATAACACCGTAATAGTTTATGTAGTGAGACTTCCTTCTAGTAAACATGCATTTTAACATCACACTTTTAATTTGCAGTCAGAATTTTTGTTCCTTTGGCTGGCATTAACTTTTTTGCTGAGACAAGACAGTCTGACATGGGCATTTGGGGTTAGGTAGAGGCAGACCATGTCTGACAACTGTTAATTCAGCTTTCTCTCCTGCTCTTTTTGTCCAAGATGCTAAAAGAGCTTTAATGTTTAATATTTAAACAAAACATTTCAGAACTAAACACACTATAATTATTCTGAAATTTGAACTTGAAGTAGGCTAGAAACTCTTGTATAACTTGACATCTGGAAGGTAGATTTCTGTACTGGGCAAATGTTCGCAGCTTTCTTCTGCTCTTGTATCCAACTTTCGTGGAGTTGGTGAAGGTCACTTAGGTAGTACATGAAACTTCACATGAATGTCATGAATCTACTAAACAAACTTAAATTCTCCAGCAGTAGAGAGGCTGCAGTGTGACTGTGTAACATAAACAGTTAAAACAATAGGGTGTGGGAGGGGAGACGTAATTAGTCATTTTGTGACGTTAGAAGGTGTTGCAGTGCTTCCAAGCAGATATCTGCTCTACACTTCTATGGTTTTGGAAAAGGTTCAAAGTTCAGAATGTGCTTATCAGATGGACCTGGTCCTAAATTAACTAAATGAGAAGAAGGAAACATTGATATGTTTAATGGAACCATCTTGTCAGTACTTAAAATTATGGGACAAAGGAACATGCAGGACCTTAGGAAGCTGGTAAGTGTGAAATCCAAGTATGGCTCTTTTTTTCCTCAAAAATACTACTGGAGGGTTTTTTTGGTTTTTGGTGTGGTGGTGGTCGGGGGGTTTTTTTTGTTTTTGTTTTTTTTTAAACAAACTGGTTTTTCAGCTGAATTTCCAAAGGAAACAAAGGTGTAGATACTTTATTTATTTATGGTCTTAATTCCTTTGCATATCACACATGTACCAAAGGTTGCTGTTCGGATTTATGTTTCCTTCTTAAATTCTTTGCTGATGCAGTTTCTATTGAGTCCTAGTATTACTCTACCAGTTGAATTGAGAATTCTTAGTATATTGCTGGCAACATGTTGAGTGGCATAAACCAGGAGATGAGCTTATTATCGAAAGCATTTCCATTTTAATTAGCAAACATCTAATTTGGTTTTCAGAGCTCTTTACTGTTTTGTATTGAGGGGAAACAGTTCAAAGCTCCTCTTGTATTGATGAAGGAAAAGAAAACTGCTTCCCATCCTGAAAATAAATGGGATGCTAATTGAACTAAAAATGTGCTTTAAGAAAACATGTAAGGTGTAGGAGACATCGTGGTGCAAAAGTTGTCTTTACAATTCCATCTGTTAGCTTTCTTAAAAGATTTTTTTTTGGTTGGTTGGTTGGTTCTGCATGTTAAGTGAGATGGTACAAATGGTGCAGTACGGGGAAAGTCTTTTGGATGTTTTATTTTGAAATATGAAAGATCTGATTCTGGTCTGTCTTCTGTTGGGACCAAATCACTATTTGTATGTCATAGTTTTCAATAAAATTTTTAATGTTTTTTAGATTGCTGTGCAACTCTCTTGGTATAAAACACTGGAAATTAAAATCAAAGCTAGACAGGTGGCATTTAGTCTGTCTTGGACGAGGCCTTTCTGTGCAGAAATGAAGGTGACATACCATTTTTACCTTGGGAGTTCATTCTGCAGCCTAAATAGGAGTTTCACTTACGACACTAAAATCCTCAATGGCTTATCACCTGTTTGCTTCCTCCCCTTCGCTGTGTTCAAGGTATAGTGAAAAAAATTCCAAGGTAGGATTGATACAAGTTTCATAGCTAACCTATAATAACCTCTCACTGGGAATGGGAGAGGAAATACTTTACCGTTTTCTAGCCCTGTCCAGCAAATGGTCTTCAAGCGCTTAAACAAATATTAAGCAAACATCTTTGGTTAGTATTAACTCCATTTTACAGATGAAGAAATGTGAGGTACATCGATTAAGTCAGAGGTGTCAGTCATTTAGCCTTGGGGGCCATTCTGTCATCAACTCAGTCTGGTGGGCCACAAAATGATACAAGGAAAAAATAAACCTCAGAGTAACTATTTATGCACATGGTCTGTAGGCTCTTGACTTGGTATTTAAAAAAAATAAAAACCCACCCCAAAACAACCTGTTACTTTAATGAAGTTGGATACATCTTTATGCATCTTTCACTTGATAGGATCAAATATAACTCATTCTTCACAGATTGATGTGGGGAAAATCCTGGACTGGTACAAGCAGTGCGGGCCACAGCAGAGCGGATCGCGTTCTGCATGTTTGACACCTCTGGATTAAGTGATTTGCCTATGTTTTTTGCACCAATTAGACCTATCTACATTAAAGGATGTTGGTGTTCCTCCAAGCTAGGTCAGACACGTGGCTCATTTGTTGTACACATTGTGTCCATGCAAAAGTTCTTAAAATTTCTGGCAGCCATTCCCAGTACTAAAACAATTGCACCAGATCCAGGTAAATTTGTAGACTTCCCCCACAAACTAGATCAGTTCATGTTTCCATGTTAATGTAGATGCAAGGTGCAGATGTGGCAGAGGAGCACCATTTCTATTGGGCCTCCCACCATAATCCTAAATGTTTCTTGTCATTTTGACAAGTCCTAGTGTGGGCTCTGTTACCAGTCTGCCTTTTCATTTCCCCCTATCTTGTTTCTGGGAAAGCAGCCATCTTTGTCTCATATCTTTCTTTTGGGCAGGCCTCACAGCTGCCAAGGCTGTTCTCTAGTTTCAAGAGAAACCAGTCCCGATGTGCAATATTTGAATTTGAAGTGCGGTCCACCTTAAATTTCATAAGCTTACACAGATGGGGAGGTGAAATAAGTAAGGTCACTGAAGGAACAAGCATGCCATCCCTGAAGAGGGTGTAAAACCTTCTTTTGTATTTGGTCTCCATGTCTCACTTCAAAGGCCACAAGCTTTCCTGGGAGCTGTGGCCGTGGTAAAATTAAAATGTAACACACACTATATTGCAGATTATTTTATAAAGCAGTACTACAAAACCATTCTGTGTAACCAGAAAGCCTTCCGTTGCTGAGTTGACAGGTTGTGTTCTAAAGGAATAGGTCCTGGCTATGGAAGGAGAGGTGATCTCTCACATACCTGGAGTCAGTCCCATGATTCTGTTTCCTGAAGTAGACTCTGCTCACTAGGGAGCCATCACCGAGGAGCTGAGCACTGAGGTGATGTTACAAAACACTTGCCTATATGCTTAGTATCAGCTAGAGCTTATAGGCATGTGGCTTTCCTATATGGGAGGCTGGCGGTGTCACGTGGTTTGCCCTATGGCTAGATTTGTGCCCAGTAGGATGGGGTGCAGTCTTCTGGTTGGAGGCAGATAGAAGGGGACTTCCTGCCATGTGGTCTTGCATTAGCATTGGAGAGTCCAAAATTTCTCCGAGACTGCAAACTGACGTAACAAAGTAGCTGTCACAGTGTAGGATGTTAGTGGTAAATTCTTCAGTTCCCTTCTTCCAACCACTGCTGCCTGCGTTCAGCTTTATCCAGTTGCTTTCATCGAGGTGCAGATGTTTAGTAGGCATTTAGAATGGTGCCGTTTGCATTTGATGTAAAGGAGATCGGGGTTGGCTCTCATTTATGCACTGCCAGCATATCATTCCATGCTGCTTCACCATCTCTGCCAATGACTGAGGCTAAGAGGAAGAAATACCGGCACAGAAGCTAACTTGATGAATCCCAAGGAGGACATCATCCAATTATCCAGTGCTTTGGAAGAACCAAACATACTTGTCATGAGTAAGGCCTCAGTAGGTAGCAATGCCTCCATTTCAGCCTTGTTAGACTCCATGGCAACTCAGTAGAGCTCATGGCAGTTGATAAATTATGGCATAAAAGCGCTTCTTACTATGAACTTTCAGCCTGCTGTGCTAAATAAGATGAGGCCTTTCTTCGAAAACTTCAGAGCCCTGGGGCTAAGCACAATGGAAATATACCTGGGGGGGAGGGGGAGGGCTGAGGTGAACTATCCTCTGGATTGCACAGACCTGTTTTTTAAATGTTGACTACTTTATCAGTAAGAAACTAACATGAAATGGCCATTGCAGAGCAGTCTGCAACTGTAGCATGTGGGAAATGGATTATCAGATCCCTGCTAATCTCTTGACCAGGCAGGATTCAAGTTGAACACTGGATGGTGCTGTTGCTAGCACATTTATTGGTTGGTAAATAATAAAGCCTTCAGGAGTTACTCAGTAATTGAGATAGTGAGAACTTTTTAGCAGGGTGTTGGACTAGATGACCTCGTGAGGTCCCTTCCAACCCTATTATTCTATTCTATGAACTTGCTATGAAGATAAAATAGAGTGAAAGGTGTGAAGGATGATGATGTATTCCACTGGGTCCTGTATGATGTCTGTAAAAACCATTGCAATACTGTATTTGTTCATGGTGCTCTTCCCGACCATTGTAAAAGTCTATCATCAGTCTTTCATTGTCAACACGCGATTGTATCCTGTTGTATTATGGTAATGTCTAGGAGCCCTCGTTATGGATCAGAACCCCATTGTGCTAGATGCTGTACAAACATAATGAAAAGATTGTCCCTGCCCCAAAAAACTTGCTTCTAAACAAAAGACAGCAGATGAACACAGAAAGATGGGAGCATACAAGGAAAGAGACAATATTGGTCTGCATGATGGGCATTAATCTTTGCATACGAGCAACTTAACCATTGCCCAATTCTGTATAACATTCCTGAAGGCTTCTAATTCAAGATGAAATTTGCCAGTGTCCAGGTTTCAGCTGCTTCTCTGGCAAAACTGTTCCCTAAGGCCATGGACATTATTAAGGAACTCATTCCTGATGTCCAACCTCAATGTTCTCTTCCTTACCTTTTAATTTAATTTAGTATCCCAAATATAAAACTACTGTATTTCCTTGTGGTTAAATAGGCTCTTACAACAAGAGGGTTGTTACATTTGAAACAGCTCACTTTGCGTTATAATTTCCTATCTCTTGTGGCATATAATATTTAATATTATGATAGAATACTGTGGCCTCCATCAAAATTGGGGTCCCATTGCACTACATGGAGTGAGGGTGATCCCAGCACTGAAGAGCTGACATGCATAGATCTCTCAGTGCTTGGTTCAAAGTGCTGTAAAAACAACTAGTTGTAAATAGTTAACTGATTAAAGCAGCTTAGTCTTGGGGCTGCTCTTGAATTAAAAAGACCGTTGAACCTTAGCCGGTGGTTCAGATAGTTGCAGTAGTAGGGGGACTTGCATTGGACAAAGAAAATAAGAGAAAACTGGGAAGATTCCTGACTGGAGAAAGAAAATCAACTTGAAATAGTTGTAGAATTCTAAATATTTCTCTGTTGGATTTTATTTGCAGGAAGCTGTTGAAATACTGGGTTTTTCAATAATGCACTTGCCTGAGACTGTAGTGCAAACAAGGCTGAAAATTTGCCTATTATGTTTTTAGTTTACCTGATCCATTTCCTGAGACTCAGATGTGTTTGTGCTTCTCTGAATTTGCTGGTTTTTGTCTTAATGTAGTAGACAGAGCCCATTTGCTGTGCATGAAGGTGGACCAGTTCTCATCAGCTCAGCTGCATTTGTGTGTTGCCTCTAGAATCCAGTGACAGAAACAGAGGCTCCCTGCTTTTTTTTTTTTTTTTTCCCAACTGTGTATGCTGAGTTTCTTTTATTGAATCCTTGCATCTAGTTTACATCTCTGCTCTGTTGGTAGAGTGCGGTGTATTTGGCTGCTTGGTGTGGGTATGTGATACTGAAGAGTGCCATTTTGACATTGCAAAAAGAGAAAATAAGGTTAGGATGTTTGCTTATGACTCACAGATGGATCTGGATGGCTTGGTAAGCAGAGCATGAAAAAGAAGCATTTTTGTGAGTGAGTGAGAGAGAGAGAGAGAAAATGAAGCATGCAGGCTATGCTTATAGGATCAGGGACACCATCTTGGGAATCAGAGACTCCCAAAGGGCATTGGGGTTCATGGTGGATAATCTGCTGAACATGCTCTTCCACTGTGAAGTTGTGCCCCAAAGGGCTAATGTGATGGCTTGGCTGTATTAAGCGGGGAATCTCATGTAAGACTAAGGGCATTACTTTGCCCCTGTATTTAGCATTTTCAACCCCTAACTGAATACTGCCTGGCTGTAATTCCACATTCAAGAAGGATGCTGGTAATCTGGAGATGGTTGAAGAGCTACTATAAGGATTTAAAGAACTAGAAAATGTGCCTGATAGTTACGGATTCAATCTATTTATCTTAACAAGGAGAAAAATTAATGAATGACTTGATTACAGGTCTAGAACTACCTACCGGGAGAACGAGTTTTTTTAAAAGAGCTAGTAGAGAAAGGTACAACAAGATCCAATCTAGCAGAGAGGTATAACAAAATCCATTAGCTGGAAGTTGAAGCTAAACAAATTCAGTCTGGAAATGAAGGCACAAACTAACAGTGTGGATAGCCAACCTCTGAAACAAAATCTGTTAGTCTTAACAGTGCCACTAGCAATGGAAATTTTAAAATCAAGATCTGCTCTAGTACTAACTGAAATTAATTTAGAGAAGTTCAATGGCCTGTCTTGATATAAAAAGCCCATGCTAGGTAACTGTAGTCCTTTCTTTCCTTATTTTAGGTCTTTTTACTCCCATCTTTATTTGCTGACATTGTATGTCTTTCATTTCCTCTAGGAAATAATCTTTTTTTTGTCGGAAGCCTAGGAAAAGTTTGCCTTCTGTGAAGTTCCCTAGAAGAGATGACTCACCTTACCCTAAAATCAGTTAACATTTCCACGTTTTAACTCTTATCTCATGAGAGAAAAGGATAGGCCACTTGGTCCCCTAAAATGAATTAATTTAAGGATTTGAAAGATTGGTAATGGATAAATGAGTCTCTTAGCTCAAGAGTACAGAGTTTGAACTTGGCACAGGGAACATCTTACTTCTGTTTGTAACGTGGTGTTCAAAATGTTATGTTCAGCAGGTTCTGCAATAGGTTGTGAAGTGTTTTACATCTCGGACATGTTCCTAGAGGACAGGTTTCTACATCATAAAACTCTCTAAGAGGCTTCTTCCCTCCCTGTTCCATTACATGGCCCTCACTGGCAGGGGTTTGAGAAGTCACAGAAGCAGAATTGAAATACCTTTGGTTTCTTTTGTCCAGGGCTGAGGCCTAAAGGAAGCCTGAGAACTGTGAACATACTGCCCTAAGAGCACCTTCATTAATTCTCAGGACTCAAGCTCGCTCTCTCTTCTTTCAACAGGGCACTGCAACCCTCTCCTTCCAGGCCTAGGATTTTGGCTTGTAGTCCCTCTGCAATTCACTGAGTCAAGCAGCTGGGATTTGTTCTCTCCCAGAGACTATCATGCTGTATGTCAGAGAGACGGCAGCTTTAACAAAATGCAGTACATTTTTAGGATCAAAGGATTTCAAAGAAGATGTACTAAACCAAGAAACAGATGAAAATGCACATAGATTAAGGTCACCCATTTTCCACATGGAGGCACTGTCGGGCATCTTTCATGCTCTTCCACCAGGGGTTTGCCCTTTTGATTTCAATCTCATGTCAGGTTTTGAACCAAAAACTGGCTAATTCGGGAAGGTCCTTTATACCACAAGGTCTTGGTCTGTCAGCTTGTCTGTCTGGTCTGTCAGGTCTCTTGAACCCAGTCTGAACCCGCATACACCAGTCTGCCCAAAGGGAGTGAGGAGATGTGCTCTGGGATCTTCAGTAATGATCCCTATTAATGCTCTTTCCTAAGGGGAAGCTGGGTAACCCTACTTGAGGGACACAGAACATAGTCCTTAGCTCACAGAGATGGATATCACAGTTACAGATAGAGAAGTTTGACTAATCCCTGTGTCTGTAACATTTGGGACATCTCAAAATAATACTTAAAACTTTTCTACACTTCCAGGCTCTCAAATCTCTCCTGGTGTATGTGAGAGATTTGTTTACACTGTTGCTGGGTCTATGCAGTATTTATGCTCCAGACAGTGGACTGCAGGACTCCCATGTACCTTTCAACAGTTCTTCAATTCATTCAAAACCAAACCCAGTGAGTCTTGATAATATTTCATCCTTATTCCTGGATTTTTTGCCTTTTCCTCCTCCTATACGTCAGGGAGATGAAAGGGGTGTAGTAGAGGCAGTAATTCATTTACATATTTATGGATAGGTGGCAGTCCCATTGGCTGTGAGGATTTTTAAAATAAATTCCAATAAGATGTGTAAGACAATTATGACTTTCCTATTGTGTACTGTATTTCATCTAGTGTCTATTTGATCACAAGCCACTGCAGGTGCATAGGAAATGCAGCTTCTCAGCTGTATCACGTGAATGAAACTCTGTTTTAGCTCACTTAAGATGCTATTTTAAGTAAAGGGGAATATTATTCACCAGAAGAAGCTCTACCTAAAATGGAAAATGAGAGAATTGGTGAGAAATCCAGGTGGATTCTCTAGTCTTTGCTGGAAATCCTTAGTTGCAACTCTGTAAAAGTCAATTCTTCAACCTACTTCTCTGTACCTTGTGTGGTAAGGATGCTGTGTATATAATGAAACTGTTGCATTTGTATGATATTTTGCCAGAAGTGAATGCTACTGTCCTTATCAAATGTGCAAACTGTGTGTGACTAATCCAGTAACTGAGCAGCAAACATCATCATGACATAAGTTACAAAGTCTATTTCAGTGTAAACAGCCCTTCAAAGGCCAGGTGTTTCTCACATACACATCTGTGTAGGAAGGGGACCATGGCCACAAGAGCGATGGGTTGGGCAGCATGATCTCAGTAAGTTATTCTTGATCTTGCTGTACTTTTGGACAGTGTACAGAATGCTAGGGACTTTACATGTGTAACTTTCAGATATAGGATATTTTTGCATGTAAATGACTTTTTGGCCTCAAGCAAAGAACAGTCTGAGGGAAGAAAGGGGTTGTCTGTTAAAAAAATCTGAAGGTCCATTTTGTTGGGAAGGAATTCTCCCCCTCTAACCTAGTCACAAAACTACCTTTTTTATGGTTTTGGGGTTTTTTTTAAGTATCTTAAAAGTTTGTCTACAGCAATCCGGTTTAATAGGTGGAGCCCCTATATCCCTCATGTAATGATTGCAGAAAGCGAATCAGCTTTTAGGATCTATATCTCTCTCCCTATCCCCTACTTTGAAGAATGAGTTTTTGGTGTGTTCTATCGTGCTTTTCATTTTTTTTACACTAAAATTCTATTTAAAAGAGCTGCAACTGTTAACCCCTGTGGTGTGACTAATGTTGATATGCCACCTCTATCAGTTTAGGGAATTCCTGCAGCAGTGGAGCTAAGGACCGCTGATTCTGGATTTCTGGGGGGAGCAGCAGCTGCAAACTCTCATCTTGAGGACCACTTCCTTAGTTCTTGCCTTTACAAATGTAACCTTACCTGCTCCTGTCCATTCAGGGTGCAGTGCACCACTGTGTTAACAATCTCACCCATTTCTGCATCCCTCCACTAATCCATGTTTAAGGCCTATTGTATTTCATGCGGTATCAACATACTGACTCCTGCCTCTGATTGGCCCACGATGGAAACATCTGTTGCCTACTTTTTAAAATTTCAAACAAGCATCGTTTGTGCTTCCTCTTGCTGCCCCTCATGGTTGGAAAGAGGTCTGTGAAAACACTTGCAAAATGAATGCATTATTCTCATCATTGTTGCTTATGAAAAAATTAACAAAGGTTAGGCAGCAGGTATGCTGAGGCCCCTGCCTATCATGTCCACAGCTATTTATGCAGTTTTCTCAAAATCCCTTGGTCTGCAGCTAGCTGTTGTCATTATAGTGTAGTAAATTCCGTTGGATAAAGACCATCTTTTTACTCGGTTCAGGAGGTTCTAGTCCAGTGGCTCCCAGCCTTTTTTGCGCAAGGGCACCTATATAATTTTTACCACATGTAGGGCCACCCATCTCCGCTAGCAGGTGCTCCCAGTGCAGCCAGACAGGAGTTAGCCAGGAGGCAGCCTCCTTGCTGATCTCCTGTCTCCCTGGCTGCAGCAGGGAAACAGGTCCTGTAACCCTGTGTGCTCCACCTGTGCCCTAGGCAGTGGCTCCCTTCTGGAGCCAGGAGGATGGAAGATCAGTGCTCGCCTCCCTGAGGCTCCAGTAGGGACCCCACCACCTATAGATGTTGGTGGAGTGCTGCTCCCTGCTCCAGATGGGGAAGGAGAATGCTATCTCCCATCCCTTTGGCTGCAGCAAGGAACCTGCACCAGTCTTTTGGCTCCAAGAAAACAGGTTCTGGCTGGGTCCTTAGGCAGCAGCTCCCTTCTGCAGCAAGGAGGGGAGCTGCAGGCCCCAGGTTGAGAACCACTGTTCTAGCCCATGAAGGCCTAATGGTCTGGTAATTCAAATTGAAAGGACTTATTCTCCCTCATTTGGCAGCTCCTAAAACTTCCTAAAGCAATAATTCAGAATTATCCTGCTTTTAACTTTACTCAAGCTATCATTTCATCAATGGTATCCCAGCTGGGCTCTCAGGAACTATTGTACCTCTCAAAGCAATTTTTTTGGGTAGTTTGATTTCTCTGTGTTGGATGGCTTTCGTCTTCTATGTCCACTGCTTGCCTACTCCCTACACCTATGTCCACTGCTTGCCTACTCACTACCAATTCACTTTCCAATTTGCCTAATCTCCCTTTATCTAAGCTTGGAAAGCTCCTGCCTATTCAGCTAATCTTTCCAGAGTTTTTTCATGGCTGTGGTGTTGCTCTCTTAAAGGCATAGCCTGTTTGGTAATAGAAGCCACATTTGGATTTATTCACTCTTTCCCAACCCTTCCATCTCTAAAACATCTCTCGGTATTAGAGGAGGTGTTTATGTAGAGCACTCTGAAAATTTACAGGAACAGAGCTATGTGTCTTAGAGGTGTGAAAAATCCACACCTGTGGGGGAGAGAAGGCTGTGTAGGCAAGAGGCAGCATGAGGTTGATAGAATTTTTCTATTCATTACCCCAGCTTAGGGAGGTGGGTTATGTCTAGCTGCATGAGAACCTCTCCCTTTTGCACAAGTAGTCTCTAAAGTGGTCTTCATTACATTAGGGCACTCAGCTTTATGGCTCAGGAATATGGAAAAATCCCCACCTTGAGCAATACTATTCAACTAACCTCATCCCGTGGATGTCTTATAGCAATTTAGGCCTCTCCTGCAGGTGAATTACCAATTACAACAGGAGAACTGCACCCTGGAACGCAGTATCTCTTCTCTATTGAAGAACTATGGCAGCAGTTCAATGGTAAACAAGTCGTCTCTGCTCTTAACTGCTGACTGGTACTGCTGCATGGGTAGAGGATCAGACAGCTGACAAGTTCCACAGGGGGAGCCATCTTAGTCTAGTTTAGCAAACCAAACAAGGAGTCTTGTCACACTTTCAGCCTAACAAATTTAGTTAGTGCATGGGTTTTGGGGGGAGAAAATCCCACTTCATCAGATGCTTTAAAAGTGCCACAGGACTCCTCATTTATTTTGCTAACTAATGTTCCACAGGTGCACTGAACTGTTGGAAGGACAAGCATTGAAACAAGCCATTTCATGTGCCTGCATGTGAACTGAGAAACATTACAACAGTAAACCTTTTACAGTAGGGAATTGGTACGGAATACAGACCACTTCCCCCACCTGACCTTTAACATAGAAGGAGAGAACATCTGCAGTGACTTTTTAATTGCACAGTTTTAAATATTAAATGAAGAAAGCAATTCATTGAAACTAAGTTACCCTAGAAAACTTTCATAAGCCTTTACATAGTAAATTATGTAAAATTTACAAGAGATTTTTAGTCTTATGTTCAGTCAACAGTCTGTACATGGAGGGAAGAATAGCCCAACTGCCTAGGCAGGCTACTACTGAGAGGAAGCCCCCCATTCATTTCCCCTAAAGTAAGTTTCTCACAGGAAGGAAGAGCGTGTCCAAATTGGACAAGGGTTAGGTGCATGATCACTCTTTCTTTCTGCAGATACATTACTTTTAGTCTCCACTAGGGAATAATAGCATTTCCTTTTCAAGTTAAAGTACTGGTGCAGAGCACCGCTCCACCTAATTGTATTCTGGATCTGACGTGTAGAATTTAATACTTGGATTGGTGAAAACACTTGGAAGAGTAATGTTCAACAAGCAGCTACTTTTTTTCTGGCGTGAGGGGAAATGGTTCCTGCTACCCTGGACAGGTTATAAGTGTTGCTCCACAGAAGAGATGCATCCCTAATGAGCAAGTCATACACTGATCAACTGCGGAAAAAGTTCATTGGCAAAAGTATCTTCCCAAGAGTGGTCTGTACCCAGGGGAGAGGGCATGTCGCTGAAGGGAGAAGGGGATCCTTCATAGCCAGAGTCACTACCAGCATCCAACAGACAGTAAGAGGTCTCAAGGCTGTGATCAGATGAGAGCAACTTTGAGATTCCCAGCTCAGGCAAAAAGTTGTCTATAGGTTCTTCTTTTACTGAGACTGGGGCTTCATGGAGGTCCTTGTCTGCTGAGGGAGAGAGAGATGCTTCCTCTTCTTTCACTAGGATATTGAGTTGGCTGTCCATTTTAGCAGGGATCTGAAAGATTAGGGGTTTGGTGTACACATGGTCAAACCGGATCAGTTCATTAATGGCCTCCAACTTGGCTGATGGGGACCCCAGAGAGGGAGTGGGGGAGGTTGGTAAGGAATCTGATTCTTTGCCACATATCTCTTCTTCCAGGTCTTGCAAGCATGACGACTCTGAATTACCATACTGCAGGAACATCTCTGGGTCCAGGCTGTCCAGAATGCCCAATAGCAGATCAGACTGCAAAATATAAAATCCACTTTAGAAAAAAACATATAGCTTTGTGTACAGAAACCACATCCACTCTTGTCAACTCTCACTCCCCACAGGTAAATTAAGCTTAAAATGACCTGAAGTTCAGGTAGGTATTGAAGAACAGCACAAGTGGGAATGTACTTTCTGGGCAGCATATGTACAATGAAACTTGTTTACTTAACCCTGAGCTTTCCAGTCCATTAATCCGTCTAACAGCTTGACTGGCACCACTAGATTGTTTGCTACATTTCTGGTTTGTATTACGTAAGCGCTTATGAGGCCCACTCAAGACTATGTACCTTGCCCCCAAGGGTGAGTATTGTTCAAAGAAACAATCATTCCTTGCTTACTACTGTCTACAGAGCCAGCAAACAAAGGCAGTCTCAGAATAAAGAGTCAGCACCAGGTACTAGTGTTATCAGCCATTTCCACCATCAGGTTATCAAGTTGAACAAGAAACTGAGGGTCAAGCAAGCTGTTTGTTACTCAACTTTTAGCTTTCACAAGTCCTTGTTTCCTGTCTAGATTCAAGACAGCAGTCGAACTCTGAATAGCAGTATTGAACACTGTGACCAGTAGCCTTCATCATATTAGGCTACTGAAATCTGTCCAAAACTATAATAGAAATTCAAAGCGTGTGCTATGAAAGACTGCATGTTGGCAGGTTTCCCATGCGCACAAATGGAATAGGAGCCAATGTACGTAGCTGCAAAGACAGCTAATATTTTAGGGGATATTAACAGGAGTATCAGATGCAACGAGGCAAATGTCCTGCCTGCCCTGGAGAGACTGTTCAGTTTTCAGAAAAAATTGAGGAGGGAAAAGATAAGTCTTCAGTGACATTAAGACTTGTAAAGGACAAGACAATTATTCTTTCTTCAGTGGACATCGAAATGTAGAAATGACAAGCTTTTAGAGATACACAGCACTCTTCTTCAGAACTTGAAAGTTTCTCACTAAAATAAACTGATTGAATGAAAGACATTACCTCATCCACCTTGTCTATGACTTATTGAACAACTTGTATTTCACTTAATTCTTGCCCAAGAATCACAGGCACAAATATATCTGAGAAGGTTTGGGCCTTTGAAATATACCAGACTAGCAAAAGCTGTCTCAGCACATTCACATTTGAATAACTTTTTGGTGGGTTACAGCTCAAATTCTACTGCATCAAGTATAATAACTTGTGAATTAGAGATGCTGCGCTGTTGTGCTTTTCAGATGAGTTTTTGAAACAGGGAATGGCCAGTCACCTCACAGTCTGAAGAGTCAATGCCATCAGAATCCATGTGGCGATTGTCAGGAGGGGTGACTGCTGGGCCTGCACCTGCTGCAGAGGAACACGTAGTCTGAGTGCTGCGGACTCAGCGGACCCGGTCACAACCCTGGTTTCGTCCACCTGTGATTCTATCACCACCTGCATCAAAGAGGTTTAATAAGAGAAGATATTGACTGCCCCACCACCCACTGAAGTTGCTGCCACTTTTGCAAGGGAATGATACTGACTCAGGAATATGAAGCCTTTGACAGGCTATTGCATGCAAGTCACTAATACAAAAACAAGGACCAGTGCTGTACACACTGGGGAGTGAGATGACTTTCTCAAATGTGTGCAAAATACCCCTCTACGGTTGAACTTTGTCAGACATCTGTTAATAACAGTAGATTGCATCCACTACCTTCTGAAAAGGGCTGGCCTCACCATCCCATTATTTTCCCTTTGTGGATATGTGACCATATTTAATACAACTTTGCATTCAAAAATAAAAAGCACCTTAGGACCAAGTTTGATTACATGGAGACCAGCATATGCTATTAATCTGAAAAGGTCTTGAGTTAATTTTTTGAACCTTGCTCCATTTTCCCCATCCAACCTACCATTCAGTCCCCACTTAAAGCCCTCTGTGGAGAGGGGTGAGGCCCCATCCCCACACAGCAGAAAGCCCATCTATTATTTCTGGATGAGACTTCATTCAGGAGCACATCAGGCCACCTTGGGAACAGGTAAGATGCCCCCATAGGTAAAGCACCTGCTGCTGACCCGACAGAGAGAGTGGACCACAGACAGCCTCAGCTCCCAAGGCTCGGTCAGTGGAATCCACTCTCGCCAGGCACAGGCGGGCACTCACTCACCCTGGGCTCTCGCTCCCCCTCGGCCTCCAGAGCATCCAGCCCCAGCCGACAGCGCAATTCCTGGTTCTCCACCGCGAGGCCCCGCGTCTTCTCCCGCAGCAGCTGGTTCTCGAGCAGCAACACCTGGTTCTGAGACACGCCACAGGCGGCCTTAGCGGAGCGGCCACAGCCCCCCGCCCTGCGCCCGCGCCGCCCCCCAGCCTCGCCCGGCCCAGCCTCACCTCCTGCTCCAGCTCCAGCACCTGCTGCTCCAGCTCGCTCATCCGCGCCTTCTTCCGGTCCCGCGCGCTCTGCGCCGCCACGCGGTTCTTCAGCTTCCTGCGAGAGGGGGAGACAGCGCGGCAGTGAGCCGAGCCGAGCCGAGCCGAGCCCGGCCCCTCCCCCGCCGGGCCGCGCTCCCCTCCCTCGCCGGCCCTCCCCCGCCGGGCCGCGCTCCCCATGCCCGGCCTCCCGCCGCTCACCTGCGCAACGCTTTCTCCTCCGGGCTCAGGTGCGTGAGCCGCTGCCGCTTGCGGGCCGGCAGCTGGGGCTCCGGGCTAGGGGAGCGCGGGCCCGCCCCGGCCGGCAGCACCATGGAGAGGGGCTCGGCTGCCTTGCCGGGGATGAGCAGCAACCGCGAGACCGCCGGGCCGGGCACCGCCACCATGGCCGCAGCTGTGCGCTCCGTCCGCCGCCGCGCTCCACCGACTGCGCGGACGAGCTACGAGGCGCGGCTCCAACCCAGCCACTCAGCTCCACCCCACTCGCCTTCTGCCAGCGTGGCTCGGCGCCATTGGCTAGGGCTGTGTGACGCCAAGCCCTGAGTAGCCTATGATTGGCCCGTGGCAGGAGCAAGTCGATTGCGTCAGCCTGATGCGGAGGTGGAACTTGCCGGCGGTCGAGGCCCGCGGTGCGTGGTTGCCCACGTGCTGTGCCGGGGGGCGGGGCGGCGCTGTCCCTTGGCGTCCAACGTGTCCCGTCTTCGCAGCTTTGTGTGGGGCCGCGCGATTGCGTCAGGCAGCTCCACGTGCTCCCCTGCGGCCCGTGCCGGTGCGCAGGCGCAGAGCCTACGTAGCGCCAGGCGAGGCGCTTGTAAGTCGTTCCAAGAGCCTGCCCGGCCTCCGCGCCTCGCGCTCAGCGCCCTGCGCCAGTCTGGCCCGGCTCGGCCTGGCCCGGCCCCGCTTCTTCACCCGCGGCCCGGCCCGGCTCCGCTCCGCTTCTTCCCCCCCGGCCCCGCTTCTTTTCCCTTGGTCCGGCCGGCCCCGCTTCTTCCCCCCCGGCCCGGCCCCGCTTCTTCCCCCCCGGCCCGGCTCCGCTTCTTCCCCCCCGGTCCGGCTCGCCCTGGCCCGGCCCCGCTTCTTCCCGCCCGGCCCGGCCCGGCCCGGCCCGGCTCCGCTTCTTCCCTCTCGGCCCGGTCCGGCTCCGCTTCTTCCCGGCCCGGCCCGGCGGGCTCGGGCCAAAGCCGCCGGCTGTCAGCGGGGCGGGCCAGACACAGCCCCCGAGGGACGCAGGGAAGCTGTTGGGCGACACGTCCCGGTCTCGCGCGTGGCGGAGACGCTTCGAGTGAGGGGCCGGGGCGACCGAGTCGTCGCCGAGAGGTCGCTCGCTGCGTGTCCCGGAGCCGGCTCGCGGCCGGGTTAACAGCTCCCGCGGCAGAGCCCGGGGTCCCGGCGCGGTGGTCTTGGAGCTCTTTTCTCTCCCCTCGCCCCCCCCCCGACGGGAGTGGCTGGGACCGTCGGGAACCGGCAGCGCCACTCTTTCAAGGGGCCAGGTGGTCACTCTGCATGCGCGTGCCGCCCTCTGGCTGGCAGTGGTTCTCAGTCGTGCGGGTTGCGACATATCGGGACCCGACACGACACACCGACCCCCAAGCTGAACCCAGCCATCTTCTCGGCTCTCGGCGACACACTGCTCTATGGCAACAGGATGATGGGTCCTCAGGCAGTGGTTGAGAATCGCTGTATTAAGCAATGGGACTAACGTGGCGGTTTCTCTCTCTCGTCCTTTCCCAAGGGGAAAGTTGGGGGTGCAGCCAAGTGTTCTGGTTTTCTAGGTGATTGTGGTTTGTTTTTTCAGGTGGCCATGCTGGTGTGTGTTAGGTTAGAGAAAGCTAGACTCCGGAAGTGTGCCTTGCACTTGGAATGAAATGTGCTGTGGTTTCTGAAGGTCCTTAGGTCTTTTGAGAGTTTGTTTCACCTTTTGCAATGGACTCTGTATGCTGCACAAATAAAGTGTACCCTTGGGTGCGAAAGTTAACCTGTGCCTGAGGAACACAGTTCTCATGACTCTCATACAGGGGCTTTAGGTGAACTTGCTGGACTCAGGCCATGGGATGTGGTGAAAGACCTTGATGAAATGTGCTGGGAGGGGTTACAAGTGCTTTGGAAGATAAGATCACAGTTCAAAATGATTTGGACGAACTGGTGAAATGGTCTGCGGTAAATAGGATGAAATTCAATAAAGACAAGCGCAAAGGACTCCACTTAGGAAAGAACAAACCATTGCACACATACATAACGGGCAATGATTGCCTAGGAAGGAGTGCTGCAGAAAGGGATCTGGGTGTCATAGTGGACCACCAGCTAAATAGGAGTCAACAGTGTATCACTGTTGCCAAAAAAGCAAATGCCACTCTGGGATATATTAACAGGAGTATTGTAAGTAAGACCCAGAAGTAATTCTTCTGCTCTACTCTGTCCTGATTAGGCCTCAACTGGAGTATTGTGTCCAATTCTGGGCCCCTCATTTCAGGAAAGGTGTGGACAAATTGGAGAAACTCCAGAGAAGAGCAACAACAATGATTAAAAGTCTGGAACACTTGACTTATGAGGGAAGATTGAAAGAGCTGGGTTTGTTTAGTCTGGAAAAAAAGAGTTTTAGGGGGGACATAACAGTTTTCAAGTACTTAGAAGATTGTCATGAGGATGAGGGAGAAAAATTGTTCTCTTTAACTGCCAATGATGGGACAAGAAGCAATGGGCTTAAATTATGGCAAGAGAGGTATAGGTTGGACGTTAGGAAAAAATTCCTGTCAGGGTCATTAACTCCTGGAGTAAGTTCCTTAAGCAGGTTGTGGAATCTCCAGCGTTGGATGTTTTTAAGTGGAGGGGTTAGACAAAGAGCTGTCAGGGATGGCTTAAGAGGGTACTTGGTCCTGCCATGAGTGCAGGAGATGGGACTCTCATAGTCCCTCCAGTTTTTATGATTGTACCTCATGCACTGTTTACATCTGCTAACTCTCTTCTGCTCCTTGGATAGCAGTGCAGCATATAAAAGGAAACTAAGGCATCCCTAAAATTAATAAAATACATAACAAAGTTCCTTTTTTGTCATACCATGCCATTTTCACATAGAAGTGCAGACTAATATTATGGCTGGCCTGTAGCACACTTTATCTGAAGCTTAAATACTGGAGACATGACTTAGTCAAAACTACTATAAAGTCAGTTGGTCAGATTCTGACCTACTCCCTACCAGGGCTTTAGCTGCTTTGTAATGTGCAGGTGGAACTAGGAAAACCATCTATAATAGCAGAATTCCCCAACAAAGAACATCTCAAGGGGAGCTACAGCCTAATCCCTTCAGTTCTATCACCGTGAGGAGGGTGACCAGGAAATTGGAGCATAGCCAGAGCACATTTGCATTCCAACTGTAGGCAGCAGCTAGAATCATTCTTTGACACTTCAGGTAGCTGGGTGTAAGCTAGAGCAGCCTTCAGACTGTACTAATTTTCATCTGGCCTCGGAATCCAGGGACCACAGATGTGTTGTGTGCAGTGCAACCAGGCGTCTTTGAGCTACATTGTGTCTACATTGGATGCTGCTCAGAATCTGAGCTAATTGGCTTTTTGCCTGCAGGAAACCAGAGTAAGTAACTCAGGTTTTGTTTAATTTTCCTGTGGGGCTTTTATTGTCAGAGATTTTCCGTTCTTACATTTGTATCTAGTCAGTATGAGAACTGACACAGCTCCAGTTGAGTTCCCTCTGTTGGCCTTTCACTTGATATGAGGGGACCCAGCTGCTGGGCCATCATGTATTTTAAGCCTCCCTGGTCTGAAGAGACTTCCAGCACTGGCCTGATCCCTCTATTAGGGCTTCTGAGCCTTCTCTCCCAGCACCAGTGGCTATCCATCCCCTTTCCCTCTGCTGCCCAAACTTCCTGAGTGTTTCTCTGAGTCTTCTTTCTCTGAGCACTTCTTTGACCTGCTTTTGTCTTTTTTTTTCATTTTACTTTATCCTTCTAGGTTACTTCCTACTCTTCAGCTCCCTATTGAGAAAAGTTGGAGAGAACTGGTTTCCCTAGGATGCAGTTACTCTTTTGTTCTCCCCAGATAAGCCTGGTCAGGTTCTGATGATCTTTAGCAATAATGGCTGATACATGCTTAAAGTTTTTTCAGAAGACGGGTGCATGGAAAGGCCTTCCATGGTACAGAAGTTTCATAACTTGAGTATATCAGCCAGAATTCCCCATCTTCAAAGCATCTGATGAAGTGGGATTGTCTCCCATGAAAGCTCGTGCGATAAATAAATGTGTTAGTCTTTAAAAATGCTGCCGGACTCCTTGTTGTTTTGCAGAATTTATCATTTTGTACAGACTCCCCCTACTGGCTGTATCCTGTGATCCTGGTTCACCCCAGAGTAAATTCTATAAGGTGTTCTTGTTGATTGCTTCTAGTTCTACCACTGCGAGCAGCCTGGTGTGAGACACCTGTCTCAGGAAATACACAGTTTTAAGTACTGCAACAGCTCCTCATGAGTGTTAATTTCTATTATATGGCAGTGTTCCCGGGCCAGGGTGGAAGTGTGACAAACAAAATTCAACAGAAACTCAGTCTTGAACTGCTCATCAGAGTCTCTAGGTAGGTTTTTATTGCAGGATTTCAGGTTTATTGCTCTGGTCCTCCTCCTCTTCCCCCTCCCCCCGCAAAAAACAAAAAAACCCCAAACCTTTTTTTCTCTCTGTCTGTGTACAGAGGGTTTTTTGGTACAATTTTCTTACCATTGCAGACATTAGCACAGCCCCCCTGCAATGGCAGGGTTGCTAGTGCAAATAAGGTTCAAGGTGACTGTTGTCAGAGGCTCCCGGTGTGGTGCTCTGCTCTCTCCAATGTTAGTATCACTCGGCTGCGTGCGTGTGTTCCCTCTAAGGGCTGCCCCAGCTCCTGCAGATAGCTGACACAGCAGGCCCGAAGAGAACCCCCAATGACCACAGAGTCTAGTAAGGTACGAAGGCACGTCGACCAGGTTTATTGTCACGATGGATACAGTAGCAGTTCCCCTGGAGTGCTCTAAGACTCGTCCAGAGGCACACTGCGGATACTGACCCTAGGACAATGGACTCGGCTCAGTCAGTGGCGGTATTTTCCACTGCCCCCTAGGCCGGACCCCTAACACACCCAGAAACACATTTTTATACACTTAGATGAAACTTTCGCAATGTTTCTGACGTATCAAGGTTCGACCCCTTAATGTGGTTAGGTGCCGCCTATTACTTTGTTCATGTTGGTTTCCATTATCCATCATGTCCCTGTCCTCCCTTATTTAAGGAATGTTCCAGGGCGTCTTGGTACCTGGTTTCTTATAATGTGCTTAGCTATGTTCCCATAACATTTAACCTTTTCTTGCCAACTTTCCTGGCGTGCCTTGGTTTAGGAATGTCTTGACATTACTTGACATTACTTTGGTTCAGGCTAGAGGCCTTATATTGGGCCTGTAACTGCTAAGGGCCTTGTACTGTGCCTGTACCTACTACAGTGACAAATGCTATTTATTCCAGTGTCCTGCTCAGGGCAGGTTTATGTAACAAGGTATTTCGAATGTCTGCAGCTAATGCCTTATCTATACTAGTTCTCCCACCACTATCACCTGTGGAGCAGAGCCAGTGATGGGTACAAAATGGGAAATGTTTGCAAAAATTTCCTAGCATAGACAAGGCCATGGATTGAACCATCATTGCCGAATGATATGACCCTTATTTGCCGTGTTCCAGGTGGCCAGTGTACCAAAAGGAAATAACAGTTTGTTTAAGGAAGAGGCGGAGACTGAAGGTTTGTTTACTAAAAGGGATGGAGGAGGAATAGACACATGCAATGTTATTTGCATGAGAAGAGGAGAGAGCAGTGGGGATGGAAGAGAAAGAGATAGTGAAAAAGAAGTGGAAAGAGAGAGGGTCTGGAGGATGCATAACTTTTAATAATCCAACTGAGTTCAAGGACATTGTCTGAGAAAAGAGTGAGTTTGCTCAACTTGTATCCAAAATCATAATCTAGCCCAACAGCATGTGCATTCCCAGGTCTGTCTGAGTCAGTCACGGGGGTGGTAAGAATTTCTATTGATATTCCTGGGTCTGGTTTGGTTACAGGTCTATAAAATTATTTATTTTGTTTTTATTGTAATTCCATTTTTTATTTCCTGTAATTTTAAAATTGTGTCCTGGCCCAAACATTTCTCTCCCATAGCTGGGAGATAAATAAGATTACTCTTTTGATTGTAATAGTGTTTTTCCGGGAGTTAGGGACTGATAGCACGGGCAAGAAAATAGCACGGTCTTGGGAAACACTAGGTAGGCTCCAGCCATTCTTGATTTACAACAGTCCTTGGTGTTCTTGACCTAAGGCCCACCCACTGTTCTGCCAAAATGGACCTAATCATTGATGTGCAGAATAGAGGGGCATTTGCCCGATGCTTCAACCCCTGGACCATCGTCCCCTAGAGCCACCTCCAACTCCTGAGAGCAAGAGGGACTCCGTAGGCCTGACAACACTGTTGATGCCAGAGGCTTTTCAGGCTGCGAAGGCCCTTGCCCGTGCTGCTTCCATGCTTAAAGTGGAGCCAGAAAGAGAGTCTCCAAGGATGTTTACAAAATATATGGCCGTGGTGGCAGCATATGCAAGGCACAAAGGGTTCGTATTTTCCCTTACTTGGGTAATTGGCTGATCAGAGGCAGGTCTTGGAAACAGGTCCGGAGCAGTATATGTGTCGTATGTGACTACCTCATCTGGGTATGTGCTACTTGGAACCCATTGGTCCTGCTGATGAATAAGCTGAAGTCCACGTTAACCCTGCTGCAACACTTAGTTTATAGGAGTGGTCCTGGACTCTTCTCAGGCTGGACGGTTCCTCCCACAGCCCTGTTTCAAGGCAGTGTCTGCCAGCATAGTTCACCTGCACTGCTGCCTGACCGCTATGGCCAGACACTGTCTTCAACTGCTGGGCCACATGACAGCCTGCACCCATGTGGTGAGGTTGGCCAAGCTGAAGCTCGGGCCATTTCAGTTGTGGCTCACTTCAATTTATGTCCTGGTCAAACATCCCCTGGATACAGTTGTGACAGTCTCTGCTCGTGTCCTGGCCACATTAGACTGCTGGAGGAACCCGCCCCCCTCGCAGTATTGAGGGTGTGCCATTCAAGGAGTTAGTCCCCTTAGTCACCCGGTATCAGATACTGGAGGCCTAGGCTGGGGAACCCAAATCAGCAGCCTCAGCACACAGGGCATTTGATCCAGAAATGATGGAGATTTGCACATCAATGTCAAGGAACTATGGACACTACTCCTAGCTTGTGGAGTCTTCCTACACCTCTGTGCAGGGAAGGAGCTGCATATGCAGAGAGTACAGCGGCCATGTACTACATCAACAGACAAGGAGGAGCCTGCTCCTCATACCTCTGCAAGAAGGCAATTCATCTGTGGGACTTGGCAGTGAGGCATCATTTTAACAAAATAGCCTCTCACCTGTTGGGGGTGAGGAAGGACGAGGCAGATTGCCTCAGCAGGCTGGTCGCATCATCCAGAGATAGCCTCTCTGATTTTCCAAAAGTGGGACTTCGTTTGTGTCATAGTGGAACAGGAAGTGACTACAGGTTCTCTCCCTCTGCAGTCTCGAGGTTGGGTCGCTATCCGACACTTCCTTCTGCAGTGTACGGGGAGCTTGATGGACGTGTTTCCACCCATCCCACTTCTCCATGAGGTCCTGCTGAAAATCAAGAGGAACGGGGCAGACATTATCCTGATTGTGTTGGGGTGGCTGTGCCAGTGCTGGTTCAGCACACTTGGACTTACCAATCGCCCACCTCTTGAAGCTACCAAGACAGCATGATCTGCTGTTGGCAGAGCCATGGACATATACTTAACATGGACTTGGACTCCCTACACCTCATGGTGTGGATGCTCCGTGGGTGAGTGTGGAGGAGCAAGCCTGCTCAGCGCAGGTCCAGTCAATCCTGCTGGATATCAGGAAGCCTTCCACGCAGGGAAGGGAGGTGTGTACACACCTATGAAGCAATGGACAGGTGCAACACATCTCAAAGAACAACAAACAGTTACAAACTGAATAACCATCTTATCTTTCACTAACCTGAACTGTCCCAATCTTACGAAACTATCTCCAGATAGAAGTTTTTCCAGGTCCCTTATAATTTTTATCATCTATTCTGAATCTTCTGTGTTTCTGCTGTGTCGTATTCAAAACAGAGTGGGTAAAAGCAAGCACAGTTTTCCAGCACTGTCTTTTAAAGTGTTAAGCGCTTTGGCCCCAATCTAGCAAAGCACTCAATTTAATGGCGAGGTAGCCTTGTTAGTTGGTGTACAGAAAAAACGAGAGTCCTGTGGCACCTTAAAGACTAACACATTTCTTCAGGCATAAAGCTTTCGTGGACTCCAACTCACTTCGTTGGATGCATGACAAAGTGGGTTGGAGTCCACGAAAGCTTTATGCCTGAAGAAATGTGTTAGTCTTTAAGGTGCCACAGGACTCTTGTTGTTTTCACTCAATTTAACTTATGCTTAATTTTAACCATTGATTTCAGTGGTACCACTCACTCCCTTACCATTAAGCAGGTGCTTGAATGCTGTGCTGGTCTGGGTTCCAGAGTGTTCAACAGCTCTGAGTCCAAGGTGAGGAAATCCTATTGATTTGTATACTGGTGTAATATTTCACTATTTCCTGTTCTGTTCATTAAGAACTTTTACATTTTGTTTGTTTGCTTTTTTTTTACTGCTACTGCATATTGAACAGCAGACTTTTTGGGCTGTCCACATGTCTCTTTTGTGATGGTAATTGTGTGGCAATTTAGAATCAAGTAATATGCATTAAGAGTTCAAAATATACATCCCAAGGTGCATTGCCTTGCACATTTCTCCTTTGATTTTGATTGTGTGGCTCAATTTCACCTAGCTTGGGTAAGTCACTCTGGAGTTTGTCAATCGTCTTAGTCTTAGGGCCGGTCTACACTGCCAGCAAAATTTGGTGGCAACTACGGGAGTTACACAAGCTATAACTGAGACTACCCTTCAGTGCACTGTGCTAATGGGAAATGCATTCCTGTTGATGCAGCACTACACCACTTGAGCCGGTGATCTTATTAAGTCGATTTCTGGATCAACTGAGCGTGTCTTAACTGACTGGACCGTAAGGTGGATAGAAAATTGGCTAGATAGATCAACGGGCTCAGTGGGTAGGAATCAATGGCTTGATGTCTAGTTGGCAACCGGTGACGAATGGAGTGCCCCAGGGGTCGGTCCTAGGGCCGATTCTATTCAACATTTTCATTAATGATCTTGATGATGGAATAGACTGTGTGCTTAGTAAGTTCGCGGATGACACCAAGTTGGGGGGAATGGTAGATACTCTGGAGGGCAGGGACAGGATCCAGGGAGACTTGGACAAATTGGAACACTGGGCCGAAAGAAACCTCATGAGGTTCAACAAAGACAAGTGCAAAGTCCTGCACTTAGGACGGAAAAATCCCATGCACTGCTACAGGCTGGGGACCGATCGGCTAAGTAGCAGCGCTGTAGAAAAGGACCTGGGGGTTATGGTGGACGGGAAGATGGATATGAGCCAACAGTATGCCCTTGTTGCCAAAAAGGCCAATGGCACATTGGGCTGCATCAGTAGGAGTATTGCCAGCAGATGGAGGGATGTGATAATTCCCCTCTATTCGACACTGGTCAGGCCGCATCTGGAATACTGTGTCCAGTTTTGGGCTTCCCACTACAGAAAGGATGTGGACAAATTAGAAAGAGTCCAGCAGAGGGCAACAAAAATGATTAGGGGGCTGGGGAACATGACTTATAAGGAGGGACTGAAGGAACTAGGCTTATTTAGTCTACAGAAGAGAAGACTGAGGGGAGATTTGATAGCAACCTTCAACTACTTGAAGGGGTGCTCCAAAGAGGAGAGAGCTGGGCTGTTCTCGAGGGTAACAGAGGACAGAACGAGGAGCAATGGTTTCAAATTACAGCTGGGGAGGTTAAGGTTGGATATTAGGAAAAACTTTCTCACTAGGACGGTGATGAAGCATTGGAATGGGTTACCGAGGGAGGCGGTGGAATCTTCGTCTTTGGAGATTTTTAGGGCCCGGTTAGACAAAACCCTGGCTGGGGTGATTTAGTGGAAGTGGTCCTGCTTTTTAGCAAGGGGTTGGACTAGATGACCTCGTGAGGTCCCTTCCAACCCTAGGATTCTATGAAAAACTGATCTCCTGGTGGTAACTTTGCTGCCGTCAATATAGACATACCCTTAGGAAGAAAACAAAGAAAGAAAAAGTGAGACCACTAAGCACTGAGGATGGGATGGAGGTTAAGACTAATCGAGGCATGGCCCAATATTTAAATAAATACTTTGCCTCAGTTTTAATGAAGCTAATGAAGACCTTGGGGATAGTTGCAAGGTGGCTAATGGGAACGAGAATATGGAGGTAGGTATTACCACATCCGAGGTAGAAGCCAGATTTGGACAGTTGAATGGGACTCAACTGTTGAGGGGGAGCCAGATAATCTCCATCCAAGAATATTAAAGGAACCGGCACATGAAATTGCAAGCCCATTATCAAGGATATTTAATTAATCTGTAAACTCAGGGGTTGTACCATTGAGTAGAGAATTACTAGCATAGTTCCTGTTTTTTAAAAAAGGGGATAAAAGTGATCCCAGTAATTATAGGCCTGTTAGTTTTGACCTCACTAGTATGCAAGGTCTTGGAAAAAAATTTAAAAGAGAAAGTAGTTAAGGATATGAAGGTTAATGGTAATTGGGACAAAAATACAACATGATTTTGCAAAAGATAGCTCATGCCAGACCAAACTAGTTTCTGTTTTTGAAAAGATAATGGATTTTTTAGAAAAAGGGAATGAAGTAGATCTAATTTACCTAGATTTCAGTAAGGCATTTGATATGGTGCCACATGGGGATTAATATGAAAATTGAAAGGTGGATAAGGAACTGGTTAAAGGGGAGACAACAATTGATCATATTTAAAGGTGAACTGTCAGGCTGGACTGAGGTTACTAGTGGAATTCCTCAAAGATCGATTTTTGGGACCAATCTTATTTAACCTTTTTAATACTGACTTTGGCATAAAAAGTGAGTGTGCTAATCAAGTTTGTGGATGACACAAAATTGGGCAGTATTGCCAATACATGGAAGGACCAGGATATCATACAAGAAGAGCTGGATGACCATGTAAACTGAAGTAATAGAAATAGGAGGAAATTTAATAGTGGAAAATGCAAGGTCATGCATTTAGGGATTAGTAACAAGAATTATTGCTATAAGATGGGGGCATCAGTTGGAAGTGACAGTGGAGAAGGACCTGGATGTATTGGTTGATCACAGGATGACTATGAGCCACCAATATGATGTGACCATGAAAAAAGCTAATCTGGCCCTAGGATGTATCAGGCGAGGTACTTCTAGTAGAGATGGGGAGGAGTTAGTACCATTACACAAGGTGCTGATGAGTCCTTATCTGAATACTCTGTGCAGTTCTGGTTTCCCATGTTTAAGAAAGATGAACTCGAACTGGAACAGGTGCAGAGAAGGGCTACAAGGACGATTCATGGAATGGAAAACCTGCTTTATGAGAACATGTTCAAAGGGTGTGGCCTATTGCTGGAGTGGGTGGGTGAGGTTTTAGCAGGGCCATCCCTGGGGGGGCGAACGGGGCGATTGCCCCAGGCCCCGCCACCCCCTCCTCCCACGGCCAGGAGGCTATGCCTGGCCCCTTGGCTGGCCCTCCCCGCTCCCAGGGTGGAGCCGGCAGGCCCAGGGGCAGAGCATGTGGGGCTGGGCTTCTGGGCTGGCCTGCCCCACACTGCTGGCTCCCCCCCAGCAGGCGGCCTCCGGGGCCGGGGCCACCAGCTCCCTCCCGCAGGCAGGCTCCCGGGTTGGGGGCAGAGCTGGAGCTGGCTTCCCCTGCCCCCTCCTCCCCAACAGATGCCCTCAGCCTCTGGGGCCAGCTCCCTGGGGGGTGGAGTGGGCCGGTCGGCCATCACGCTCCCTTCCAGCATGGGGGGGTGGGGGCCCCGCTTCGGCCACTTGGCCCTGAGCCCCGCTACCCCAACAGGATGGCCCTGGGTTTTGAGGCCTGCATTTTGCAGGAGGTCAGACGAGATGATCGCACTGGTCCCTTCTGACCTTACAGTCTATGAGTCCATGAGCGTGGCTTACTTAGCCTAGCCATAAGAAAATTGAAGGGAGTTATGATTGCTCTCTATAAACACATGAAAATAATAAATGCCAGGGAGGGAGAGGAATTATTAAAGTTCAGCACTCACATGGACACAAGAACAAATGGATGTAAACTGGACAAATGGATGTAAACCAGGAAGTTTAGACTTGAAATTAGACAGGTTGCTAACCATCATAGGAGTGAAGTTCTGGAACTGCCTTCCAAGGGGAGCAGAGGGAGGGCAAAAAACCTAGCTGGCTTTGAGACCGAGTTTGATAGCTGGTATGATGGGACAGCCCAATTTAGCAATTAACTGATCTTTGACTATTAATGGTAAATGTGCCCAGTGACTCGTGGTGGGTTGTTAGATGGAAGGGGTTCTGAGATACTACAGAGAATTCTTTTTAGGTATCTGGCTTGTGAATCTTGCCCATAAGCTAACAGTTTTGCTCATCAGCATATTTGGGGTCAGAAAGGACTTTTCCCTCATGGCAGATTGGCAGAGGCCCTATAGTGTTTTCACCTTCATCTGTAGGGTAGTGCATGGGTCACTTCCTGGTGAATTTTCTGTACCTTGAACTCTTTAGGTCATGATTTCAGAACTTCAATAACTCAGTCATAAGTTAGTGGTCTGATACAGGAATGGGTGAGTGAGATTTGTGCCCTGCATTGTACAGAAGGTCAGATTAGAACTAGATGATCATAATGGTCCCTTCTGACCTTAACCTCTGAGTCTTGACTAACCTAAGTAATTTTGTATCATTTGTGAAGTTTGTTACCTCACAGCTTGTGACACGCTGTACACCATGTACACCTTATAGCGTCATGTGTGTCATTCATGTTCACCCCTGTAGTGCAACTGTTTATTGTTTATACAAAGTGTTTCATGTAAGAAGTTTCTGTAATGTTTGTGACATATTAAACATTGGTATTGATAGCATGCTTCCTGCAATGTCATATACCGGTACATGTACAGATATGAAAACTTGGTATGTCATATCCCCAATTGTGTGTCTCGCATAGCTTGAATAGATGCAGACAAACACAGAGCTGTGGTTCCACACCCAATGGAAAGCAGGCATTGAAGAATAATAGACAGGCCTAAGCCCCTATGAGCATTTTGGCTCAAGTGGAAGAAATCATACCCGTTGCTGGACGTGACTGATAACCTGACCCCAGGGGCTGTCAAGGAAACTTGTTAAAAGAAAGGAGCACCCTTGTCTCAGGGCTCTTCCTTGGAATTCATCATCTTCGCAACCTCAAGGACTGGCACCCATCAATAGGGAGGGGCCCGCTTGCTAAAGGCATGGCAATCAGCTGTCGGTAAGCTAACTTTACAGACTGAAACATTAATGTTGTATAGGGTGCGAGTTACTTTTTAGTTGATTGTGACCAACTCCTTGATGCATTATTAATTTCTTGATTTATATTAATCTGATTTATATTTACTTAAAATCTTGTTGTAGTCAATAAACTTATTTGTTTTATCGACAGCAGTGCATGTGGACGGTGTGTAGAGGCTTCAATTAGAGTGACAGAGCTGCTGCATATCAAGTTCTTCAATAAACTGACGGCCAAACATAAATAATCTTGCAGGGTGCAGTGTACAGCACAGAACCCTGCAAGACGGCAGCTCCTGGGATCGTACCTGGGGGTAGGAGTGTGTTTTGCTGAGGGTCAATCTCATGCACGCTGGCCAGAAGCACTCATTAAGTGGGCCAGGGACCAATTACTGGCAGGAGATGGGGGATGGGTTGATCCAAGAGTGGGTCATTCCCACGGTAAAGTGGAGCATGTCGGCTAGCCTCAGGAGTGAAGAATTGGGGTGAGACAGCTTCCCACTGGTCCAGATTGCTGTGGGGGAATGTCTTCCCAGATAACATGACTACAGTAAATAACCACTGGTTCTCGTATGGAACGTTAGAACAGACCCCTCCATCCACAGAATGCATATTGGAAAGGCAAAACCTATCCCTTCTGTGGTGAAATTCTAGTATCATTTTAAAGCAATTGGGAAATATTCTCATGATCTGATAGTCTCTTCCCAGAAGAGGCCTTGTGTTTTCTTAGGTTGGAGGTTGAACTCCCTTCCACACGCAGAGTAAAGGGCTGTCTTTGCTTCCACACGCAGAGTAAAGGGCTGTCTTTGCTTCCACACACACAGTAAAGGGCTGTCTTTGCTTCCACAGCCAAAGCACATGGAGGGACATGGCTCCCAACATCCCCATGCCACAAGTTCAGAAAGACAGCTGTATAGATTAACTAACAAGTGTGGTCCAGCCATTGTACTGCTTCAAATATGACCTTAGAACTTACTGGAAAGTTCTGCAAATATTTTCATGTAAACAGATTTGTATGTCAAAGTGTTGGAGTTCCCTGGCCAGCCTTCCCGTTACATCATAGTGCAGAGCAAAGGTGACTCAGGCAAAAGTTCTGCATATGCAGGATTTAGGGCTCCCTCGGATTAGTTTTTGGACTGTCCAAAGCTTTAACATTCCTTAGGAACATGGCTGAAGTCCCATCTAAAGTACAAAATGGAGCTGTGTTATAATCCGGTCTCCATTGTGGTATTGCATGTGGTGTAGAGCTACCTCTAGAGAGAGCAGAAAAATCTTAGACACTCCCTACGAACAGTGGAGACTAGGGCATCTGAATGTGAACAGGCAAAAATAAAGGTGCTGTTTGGAGCTAGTTTACAGCAAGTGGTAAAGATCACACTGTGTTGAATGTAAAATAGGGTGGCAAAGCTCCCTTTTCCTACCTGAAGGGCTTTCCCCTGCATATGGAACAAGTCGAGATTACACAGGAGAGGCCAAACTCAGTGCTTTCAGTGTCAGGGAGTTGTCAGTCTGCATTCTGGCTTGTGTCCAAAGATTCAGCAGGTTAAACCAGCTGTCTTGGGAAAAGAGCCAGTTGTTGAAATTGCAGGGGCCCAGCAGTCTAGTTCCAGTAAGTTTCCCTGTTTGCATATCCTGGTTGAGAACAGGAACCTCTCTTCTTGGCAAATTATGTGGGAGGTAAGTGTATGTACTTAGGAAGGTTGGTGACCCACCTTCTATTGCCAACAGCTGGCTTTTCTTGGAACAATGCCAGGATGTGAGCATAAATTCCTCCTCTCATTTCCAAAGCACTCTCCACATTTTGGAAATCTCTTTCATGGGTTGGAAGCCCATGGGAGTCCTGGCTGTATTGTTTGTTTCACAGTTTAAACAACCTAGTTAGATTCCCGCCCCTTTCGTGTGCTCTCTTGCCTCACATAGCCAAAATCCTGCTCTACTGAGAGATCACAAGTGGGCCTGGGGAGGGAAGGCAGTGTTAGGAAATTAGCAAGGGAGACTTGCCTCATACTAGCGCACACAACTTGCAAAACGGGTGCAGAGCTGAGAGAGTGTCAGCAGTGTCTTACTCACCCCCACACCGCAGACTGAAGATTCATCATACGGGCTCAGGACAACAGAGAGAGTGTCTGTGTGCTTAGAAGGTGCAAAACTCTTGTGCAGCTTTTGTGATGGATTCATTCCAGTCACTTGGTTAGCTTTTAGCTGTACCAAGTCTGTATGACATTGCTAGTGTGAACTGTCAGGAAGCTGTGGAGCCCTGCCTACATCAATGAAACAAACTGAGAGTCCTGCCAGGGCCAGAGCTTAGAAGGAGGGAGGAGACATGGATGTTTTTCAGACGGCAGCCCTGGATGAGTGAGGATTGCTTGCTGGAGATGGGCACTTTGCAAAAAGTTTCAGTTTTGATCAGAATCTTGGGAAGAGAAAATCCAGAAACTATGGCTTTAACAATGTTAAACCCTGGCCTCTGTTTACTCTTGCCATTTCTTTGGCAGGTAGCTTGCTGTTTAACTGTTCGTCACTTCTTTTCTTCCAAGAATGAAATAGTTCAGAAACCACTGACACCATTTTGTTACTCCCTTTTTATTAAAAAGAAACAAATTTAACTAAAAATATAAATGAAAACAATTTCCTTTTGTAAGTATGTCAAATACAAGGAGTAAAGGAAGATAAGTGTTGAGAGAGTACAGATTATAAATGACACTAAATGTACTGGGTATGTTTCTTTTTACAAATGTTACATCTATTATTTTTATCCATTCATTCTATTTGGCCCATTTTGCTTGAAGAATTGAGTTGTTCGTTGAATGAAGGCAGTAAGTCATTCCATTTCTTTTGGTGAGCCACATTTCTCTAGATGATATTTATTGAAATACCACTTAAAAAGTCATTTTTATTTATTGGCTGTAGTCACAAACACTCTAAACAGGTTTCTTTAGTGTCAGAAAATCAGGACAGTATTCTAATTTTATAGTAACTGACATTTGGGGGATAGATCTTTGAAACAACATTTGCATCATTTTAAAAACATCAGTCTAATAATACCCTATTCACATTTGATCACCTAATATGACACTGTATGCAGCTGTCTGTAACACACATCTGGGAGCTGAATGCACGGCTACACAGATGTGTCCTTGGGAGGGCTTTGGCTTCCTCGACCATGTATGCTGTTCCAGGAGGGATTGTTAGAATGAGATGGGAGCCACTTACCCCAGAAAGAGACGTGCATGACTGGAATATTGATAGAGAGAGATGTAACGTTTTCAGGAAGGACAGGCAAGGGGAAAAAAGAGGTTTTGCGTTGTACATCAAGAATGTAGACACTTGTTCTGAGATCCAAAAGGTGTGAGCCATACAGTTGAAAGTCTCTGGGTGAAGATGAAATGGGGAAAAAACGGGTGTTGCCATGGTATTAGTGGGTCTACTCTCGACTACCAAATCAGGAGGAGGAAGGGGATGAGGCTTTTCTAGGTGAAATAACAGAAATACCCTAAACACAAGACCTAGTAATAATGTAGAACTTTACCCAGATGGCTATTGGCAAAGTAATAGGCAAAACACAGAAGTGTCCAATATGTTCTTGGAATATTTTGTTTTAGAAGGTGGAGGAAGTAACCGGGGCAGACAGTTTAGATTTGAGTCTGAATGACACAAGAATTTATTGTGAATCTGAAGGTTGAAGGCAATTTGGGTGAAAGTTCTTATGAAATGATGGATTTATGCTGCTAAAGAAAGGAAGGAGTAAGAGCAACAGAACAAGCAAGAACAATGGACTTTAAAAAGTATGTTTTAACAAACTTAGAGAACTAATAGGTAAGGTTCCAGGGAAAGAAAAGGAGTTCAGAAGAACAATATTAAGACACAACAGCAAACTGTCCTGATACAAGGGAAGTATAGGAAGAATAGTAAGTGGCCAATATAACTTCATCAGCACTTTAATCCCCTGAAATTCAATAAGGAACCCTCCGAAAAGTAGAAACATAGACAGTATTAATGAATACCACAAGCGTGCAGGGACAAAATCAGAAAGGGTAAGCTTTAAGTTACACTTCGCAACTGATGTAAGAGGAAGTGAGAAGGGATATAAATACATTAAGAACAAGTGAAAGATGAAGGAATGTGTAGGTCTGGTATTTAGTGAGAAAGAGCTCATGATGATGTCAAGAAGGCTGAGATGTTTAATAGGTATTTTGCTTTAGTCTTCACTAAAAATGTAAATTGTGACCAGATACTCAACTTAAGTAATATTAACAACCAGGGGGATAAAATGGAAGCCAAATAGTGAAATAATAGATAAAAGAATATTTAGATAATTTAGATGTGTTCATGTTGTCAGGATCTAATGACATGCACCCTAGAGCACTAAGTAGGAATATTTTTGGAGTCCCCTTATTTCTCATCCACCCCTTAAAAATACTAATTGCATTATTTCCATAAACTAAAAAACATTCCAACACAACACATTCCAATACACTTGCTTAAAAGTCCATGTTAAATAATTAATAGTATTTTCCGGGTAATACTAAATCAGGGCCACCTTGAATTGCTTTTGGTCCTAATCAGTTCTTTAGTCTACTTATGCCTCGTAGGCACCAGTGGGTCCCAGAGACAGGGAGAAGGAAAAATTACCTATGCTTAAAAATGGGAGGAAAAAGAGGACTGGGGAAGTTGTAGCCCAATGGGCCTGACTCTGATACCTGGAAAGATAGGGGAACAACTTATTAAGCAATCGTTTTGTAATAACCTAGAAACTAATGTGGTTATACGGAACAGCCAATGTGGATGTGTCAAGAGCAAATGAAGCCAAATCAACCTCTTTTCCTCCTTTGACAGGGTTCCTGGCCTAGTGAACGGGGGGGGGGGGGGGAAGCAGTAGAGGTGATTTTAGTCAGGTTTCTAACACAGTCCCACATGACATTCTCATAATCAGACTAGGGAAATGTGGTCCAGGTGGGTTTGATGTTATGGGGACCACCCCAAAGAGTTATGGGCGCTGTCACTACCTGCCCTGTAAACTTGGGGTGCCTTAATGCTATGCTACGGTGGCTCAACTCTCTCCCACCAGTAGCCAGCCCACAAGGACAAGTTCTCACCAGCCGGGTTATTCCTGGCAGGGGGTTGCCAGGTGTCTGCTCTTCGGCCACAAAGTCCTCTGGAAAAGGGGACATGGCAGAGTCTGGTCAGCCCTTCTACAAGTCTGGGTGCCCACAGTAATCAACCCCCACCACTGGGGCAGGAAGAGCAGCCGGGAGGGGCTGCTCTGCTAAGCTGCTGATGGAGAGAACCCAGCTTCAGCCTGTCTGGCAGAGAGGTAGGTGTCGGTGGGGGGAAGACTGTCTGCCCCTGTCCACCACATCGTGCCACAATTTCACTCTCCTGGGCCCTCGCTTCAGGAACCAACCACCCCTCTCTATTCTGCTGTGTCCTGATTGCTCCAACCCCACCCCTCACTCCAGGGACTGACCCTCACCCTGCCCTGCCTGTCCCCAGCCTCTCTCTCTGGGGACTGACCCCCACCAGTGCCTCACTCTGGAGACTGACCTCCATCATGGTCTGATTACCCCCGGTCCTTCACTCCAAGGACTTGCCCCACCTTTCCTCTACCTTCTCTTGCCTCAATTGCCCATGGTCCCCTTCGTCCCGCTGTGCCTCACCTGGTCAGGCAGCAGGCTCCCTGTCTGCTCTTCCCAGGAGGGGAAAGGAGGAACCAGAGGTGGGGCCTAGGGGAGGAAGCAGGGCTAAGGGTGGGGCAGCAGGGCTGTCCACTTCTCAGCAGTTAGAAAGCTGGCAACCCTGAAGGTGACACCAATCGTATTCTAGTGCCAAGTTTCCCCAGGCATGTCCTCCACGGATTCTTAACCACCGGACACGCCGACTTCCCCTATGATTTGTCTCTCCACCAGCCCTCACCACCAGTTCACTTTGGCAAACGGACTCCGTGTCACCTGCACAACAGAGATATGAGTGGTGTAAAAATAAACAAAATGTTTATTTAATGGAAAAACCATAGTTTCAGATGAAATAGTAAATGTTTCCTTACCTCTAGGGACCCTCCTTGTGCTCAGAGGTGGCATTGCAGGGAACTCGGCCTTCCTCATTCCCTCTTGCGGCCACTTCTTCTGCCCCCATAGTCAGTCCCTGTAGTTCCCTGCTCCAGACTGCTTTGTTGGGTTTTCTGCAGCTCAGCTCTCCAGTCCAGTCACAGACTTCCGTAGGTTTAGTTCTAAGCCAAAAGGGTTCATTGGCCCTTTGGGGCTTGGTCTTTCACCTCTCGTGGACTTGCCTCCAAATAGTAAATCCTTTGCTCCTCCTACGCTTGATTGACTCCAATTCTTCCCCTTTATCAGGACACCAAACACCCATGGTTTTCCCTGTTAGGAGTCGAAGACCATATCTACATTACCAAGCTTACAGCAGCACAACTGAACCAAGGTAGCTGTGCCACTTGAGATTGCTCGTGCAGTCACTCTGTGCCAGGGCTTTTCAACCATTAGAGACCTGGGAACACCTAAAAGGATTAATTACTTTATGCAGAACACCTGAGGAAACTGTCTCAAAAAAGCTGGTATATACTGGCTGTGATGTTCATAATAATTGGCATACTACTCATTCCTGCAAAACAATTCAGGAAACCGAATTCAATACAATTTTATTAATACAACATGCACTTACTTCTTGAAAATAGATACATAATGATTATGCATGCAACTTAAAACTGAAAATGATCTTACTTAAATGTAATGGGAATTTTAGGCCTGCGTGTTCGAACAAAGTTAATCTATTCTTGGAGTCAAGTTTGTCAAAGAAAATCTTATTGTGGAAGTTATGTCTAAGAGATTTCAATGCCGGCAGTAACAGTGGTGGGAAATTTGAAATGCCCCAGCCAACATAGGAGAAAGGCGGCAGCGGATGCCACTGTGTGCCTAGAAGCTTTGATGCAGCTGCGATATTGTAAATCTCTCAGGCATGCAGCGGCTCACTGCATTGTTCCTTTTCCTCTCCCAACTCAGTCCCCACCCTGGGGTGGGGTGGGTTCAGTTGCAGAATACCTTCACTGTATCTGCAGAGCACCAATGTTCTGTGCAACACCAGCTGAGAAACACTGCTCCGTGCCAATGAGAGAGAGTTCCCCTGTGGACATAATAAAAATCACCTCAACAAGCAGCAGTAACTGCGGGGGTGGGAGAAGTTCTCCCGCGAACATCTTGCTGAACATTCTACAACTTTGCTGGGAAAAGCTGTCACTCAAAGCATCCTAAGTTCTGCCAGCATACGTGGTAGTGTAGGCATGGCGAAGTACTCCTTAACCAAACTCTGCCCCCCTCCTTGGCCTCTGCTGTATTCCCTGGTTTTCACAGACCCTCCATCTGGGCTCCCCCCACTTTAGGGTCTCCACCACAGAAGTTAACTCTGTCCCTGGCTACAGCTAGTCCCAACGATCAGTTCTTCCTCCAGGCCCTTTTCCTAGGGGAAAAGAACTCTCGCCAGCTCTTCTCTCCTGATGGATCTTCCCCTGAATTCTCCTTTCTCTTGGGTATTGGGGCATTGCCATGGGCAGTACTTTGCGTCTGGTTCATGACGTAAAGTTTTGCACTGTTCCCAGTAGTCTTAAATAACTGCAGAATAGCTTTTTCATAGGGCCCCATTTTCTTTGTGTTCTTGATAGGTGTTGCAAGGAAAATATGTAGATCCTGCGTGCCCAATGAAAGGAAACAGAAATAAGGAAGCAGAGGTTAGCAAAGAATCAATTCACGAATGGCCTTGTAAAGAATATGTAGCTAGTATATAACCAATAGTAAGACACTATTCGCACATTACTCTTCTCCTTACTATTTTTTTGTTCACTAACTACATATTCTTTAAAAACCCACTTAGGAAGTCGCGTTCTATTCATTGTTAACCACTGCTTCCTTACTTCTGTTTTCGTTGGTTGGGCATGCGAGACTTACAAAAGGTAGTTATTTTAAGGCCCTTGAGTTTTCTATATAAACACGTCCTTTCACTACTGCAGGTTTTACAATCCCAAATTCTAACAGGGCATTGTGGATTATTAGTAATTTTTTTCTAATTAACAAGCATAAAGATTGATTATGCATAACATGAGAGGTCCAGGAAATCTCTTATTTCATGAACCTCGCATGTTATCCATATTCCATCTTTATGCTTGTTAATGAAAAATGAATTACTATTAATCTGCAATGCCCTGTTAAACTCCTAACTAGAGTCACTTTGCTCTTCCTATCAGTGTCTTAGATTATAACTTTGTTAACTGCTGGGCATACTTTTTGGAATTTTTGCCCCTTCGTTATGTTTGATCACAGCTCTTGTCAGACCTTCCTTAGTTAATTTTTCATTCGTTGATTCAATTTGTTTGCTTAAGGAGATCCCTAAGTCAACTTGTTCATGATTAATAGCACTTTTTGCCTATTTGTCTGACAATTTGTTGCCCACTATCCCTATGTGCACTTGATCCATGCTATATTATGGGTATTTCTACCCTAGACATGAGCAACACTAAACTACACCAGACACTACCAACTAGACACCCATGCCTGGCCCATACTAGCCAACTCGGACTCACAGGGCTCAACCTGGGGGGCTCTTTTGTTGCTACATAGCTTGGGTCCTGTCTGCAGGCTAGGCTCTAGGACCCTGTGCAGTGGGAGGGTCCCAGACGTTGGGTTCCAGCCCAAGCCCGGAAGTCTACACAGCAATGCAACAACCCTGGAACCTAAGCCAGGTGGCATCGGCCTGCCATGGGGTTTTCTTTGCTGTGTACACAATCTATTGCTATCTCCAATTGAGCAAGTTTGGTTGTTAGCTGAAATAAATCTTCATGATGTAAGACATTTTTGCTGTCTTATATGCTGTATTCCTTTCTCTAATTACTGTTTCTCATTTCTTAGTCCACCACTTAGTCCATTTTTTCCTGTCTTTAAGTAGTATTGGTACCCTAGGAATACCTAGGTTGTCTGCACTTATGAGCCCCTTGGTACCATTAGGACAGAATTTCTCAATGTCTTCATTTATACATTGTTAATCCACATATTCCTCACCTTCCTTTCTTTCTTTCTTTCTTTCTTTCTTTCTTTCTTTCAGATTCCAAGTGGGGATATTATCCCCTCCACTTCAGTATTTCCTTTCTCTTGCTATAAAACTAATGTCAGGATGTGGTCACTTCTCATTCCCTCCTCTCTGTAATTTTCCCAGCTGTATTTACTTGCTCTGGTGCTATAAGCCAAGCATGGGTCACTTCTGTCAGCTATCTTGAAACTGGTAGGTGCTCCATCACTTAATATTACTATATGTTTTTCCTCCTCAGATAATTACTCTGAACATTTTCCATTTTTATAATTTTTTTTACTTTCCCACAATCTCTTGTGACTATTCAAATCACCACAGATAATTAATTGGCATGTGACATCTGTAATTAATTCTTTCAGCAGCTCTAGTTCCTTGCATGGATTATCTGTTTTGTATAAGTTGCATGGCATCTCCTTTCACTCCTATGTCACTTGTTACTTCCTTCCCATTGTTTTGTTGCTAGTTTTCACATATCAGGTTTTTGTTTTTTCCTCTTTTTTTTAAAATTAGGTATCTCCTAGAAACTTCTGCAAATGAGATGATGTTAATTTGGGGGGGAGGGTTTGTATCTCCTTAGCTCATCTTGGTTCAGCATATCTCCTTTATGTGCTGAGCTGTTTTTCTCTACAGCTGCAACTCTTTGGCTCTATCCCTTCTTCACAATTATCATATGAATGGTCACCTCCACAGGTATGGCACCATAGCTTTCCCTTTCAGTTATTTGCTGTAAGACCAAATCTTGTGCACCTGTAGCACAGAATGAGGAACATAGAGCTTAGTATTGAATATTTGATTACTTTATCTGATAGAATCCTTCCCTTAATTGTGATCAGCACAGCAGTCAAGGTCTTGCTGTCCTGTCTTTTACTGCTTAGCCTCTTAGCAGGTATCACCGTATCTTCACCCATTGTTTGCTTTACTTCTTTTTCGGACACTGTAATTGGCTTACCGTGTGCTACCCCTCGTCTTTTGGTTTACCAGTGTATTTTTATTTTACACAGTCATTTTTGTCTTGACTGTTCTTGCTTGTTCTTTGTGTTTGCATTGCACTAAGAAGTCTCCCTCAGGTAGCTTCTTATCTCCGGCACTTGTTTTGATCCACTCTGCAGTTCTCAGGGTGTTGAGATCCCTTGTCTTTGGAGTAGTCTACTCTGCAAGTTGTGCCGCAGTAGGGTGCTTGTGTAGCCAGCTGCATTATGTTGGTGGGAGGGAGCTTTCCTACTGACATAATAAAACCACCTAAGCAGGCTGTCGGCCTGTCCTCAGAAGCGCTTATGCTGGGGAAAACGTACAGTTGCTCAGGGCTGTGTTTTTTCACACCCGTAAGTAACAAGTGCTAATGGAGACAAGGCCTGAATGTCCTTACCTAGGTATTTTATTATTTCATCATTTTCTCCATTTCTCTTTCCTGTCATCCTCTGTGCTGGTCCTTCTGACTCCAGAGCATTGGCCCCTTTTGCCCCCTTTGTTTGTTTGTTTCCTTTTCAAAGAAGAGTTTTGTGTAAGCTCAAAAGCTCAGGCCTGTCTCTCTCGCCAGGATAGGTTGGTCCAGTAAAAGATATTACCTTACCCACCTTGTCTCTATCAAGAAAATAAGGCAGATGGGATCATAATTCAGTTTGCTCTGCATGTGCAAGTGCCTGTTTCCGTGGCTGTATAGGTGTCTGGACACACATTTTGCCAGCTGTGCTGTTGGACGCTGGAACTTTTCATGCTCTCCTTTTGGTTTGCCTTCCATATGTTTAAAACTGGAATTAAGACTCTTCCAGGCCTCTTGGGCTATGGTTTCTTATGTTCACAGCCTTTTGAAGTGATTTTTTTCCTTGGCAGTGGTACCAGCTTCCCTTGTGTTTTGGGTGCGGTACTCTCCTTAATGTGTTATCATTGGGTGGACTGCAAACTCACATTGCATTGTTGCAACCCTGGCGTGTCGAGTGCTTTCATTACAGAGTACAGTTTGCTGAAGGGAACAGACGCCATTTTCTTGAAAAGAATGTTGTTTTTAAATCCTAAGTCAGTTGTTAAAATGACTTAGCACAATCATTCTCTAGGCCCGTTTCTTCACTGCCTTGTCCCTTGTCTGGTCAAATAAACATATGCAAAGTGGGTGTGCCAAGGTCCCAAAACACAGCAGGATTGGTAGCACTTGGCAAAGATTTAAATGACTGCTAAAGGCTAGTCTAGACTTAAAACTTAGAGCAACACAGCTGTGTTCCTGTCTGAGCACTTTTGTGCTGCATTATTTTGACAGGAGAGTGCTCTCCCACTGATACAATAAAACCACCTAAATAAGCGGTGATAGCAAGGCCAGTGGCAGAGCATCTCCTGCCGACATACTGTTGTCCACACAAATGCTTATGCCTGGAAAAATTGTGTCACTCGGGGAGTGTTGTTTTAGTTTTTCAAATTGCTGAGCAACAATCGTTTTGCTGGCATAAGTGGTTGTGTAGACAAGGCCTGAGGTACAGGGCAGTGGAGGACCTGAAACTGGACATTCAAAATCATTCACAAACTGTTTTTCTTAAACAAAGAGCTTGTGAATGATTCATCATGACTATGCAACATTCAGTGTCTGTTAGGTTTGGATAGTTTTGGCCTTAAGAAGGGCTAGGTGGAGAAGCACAGTTTGGGGTAGTGTGGGGTAGTTACTGTTTGTATTTGAAAAGATAGGTAGGACTAATGTATTTATTTTTGATTTGTCATTTTATGTAATGGCAAGGCATATAAGCCACCTTGGAACATCCTTTGTGTTTTGTCTAACTTTAAATTAATTAGTTATTTTTAACATCGATCAATGCATTATGAATTTCAAATTTGGAACTTTACAATTGACTATAGAACTGAAAAATTGCTTCCAACAAATACTGAAGTATGCTGGTTAATAACATTTGGTTTGCAGTGATGATGCTTGCAATTGAAAATAAGAGACTCATGAGAAAATAATTGTTTTAATTCAAATATGTATTTGTGGAAGTTTTTTCCTCTCTTTAATGAGCTCTACTTTTTATTGGGAAATGTGGAACATTAATGCACAGAAATACTGCAGAGTTTTTGAAGAGTTACAAAGACATCTAGTGGTTGATGTCACTAATTACATGCTCAGATGACTACCCGATCTGCTGTCCGTCTCTAGTCTAGAAAAACCAATAAGGAGTCCTGTGGCACTTTTAAAGACTAACAAATTTATTTATTGCACGAGCTTTTGTGGGAGCAAATCCCACTTCATCAGATGCTTTGAAGACGGGGAACTTACAAACTGGGGGGGAGTTAAATGCAGGAAAAGATATGACACAGGATCAGGTCAGGCTGTAACAGCAAATCAAAATAGAGGTTGGGATTCAAATACTGGGGAACAGCACATAGAGGAAGGTGAGGTCAAATCACCTGTTGTAATGAGAAAAAAGTCCATAGGTCCTGTTTAACCCTGAGGCAACAGAGTTGAATTTACATATAAATTCCAATTCTGCAATTTCTTGTTGAAGCTGTGATTTGTTACTCAGTTGTTTGAGCACCGGTATTAATGATTCGTCAATGGAGTGAGCAGGAAGATTGAAGTGTTCCCCTATTGTTTTTTTAATGTTGTGGATTCTGATGTCAGACTTGTGTCCATTTATTCTTTTGCATAGAGATTGTTCTGTTTGTCCGATATAAAAGGCAGGGGGGGCATTTCCAGGCACATGATGGCATAAATCACATTGGTAGAATAAGTCTAGAAAGTGCAACATGCAGAAAATTATCACACTATTTGAGTCTTTAAAGCAAATATATCTGCAGATGCCAAAGATTAAAATTGTTTATGCTACTTCAAAGGCTGAAACTCATTAAGCACTCAGTAATTCTCAGAACAGAATTCTATTTAAGTTTATTTAGTACTGATGAGACGTCTATTCTGAGAATCATTGAGCACGTTAACTCCGTATGTTTGTTTTGCTACCCCTCTGGAACATGTACAACACTAATACATACCCCTTTCTCCTGCACCTCAACTGAAGTCTTTGCTGAAGCAATGAGTTTTGCCTTTTCAGGGTGTTTGTTGTTTTTGTTTTTTTCCAGAAAGCATGGCACAGAATTATTCTCAGAGCATGATATACAAATTCCTGACATGTAGGTACTAGTACTTTCCGGTCAACTTCAAAGAGAGACTACAATACAGTTTCTTAGTCAAACAGAATATTTAATGCACAGAAAACATAAATCATATTTGAAACACTGTGCATAACTTTTAAACAAAAGTTTCTAAGCAATAAATCTACTGGTGTTCCTTATACTTGTCCTTAGTTGCTGTTGCATATACTTAACTATGCTTCTCCAACCTAACACTTGCCGCCTTGATTTCTATGACTCTGTGCGGATTACATGTACAAACTGCACTGTGTGGCACTAAAGATGGATAGGTGAGATCCTTAGCACAGCTCCCCCTAACACCAGCACCTCTATGATGGGTAAAGTGCTAGAGTGATGTAAATGGACACAAAAAGCCTCTAAGTGGCTGACAGTCTTGGCAGATGACTCTGTAAGCTGTCTTCTGGAACCCGCCCACAAGTCCTAGGGTAAGGGGTGCGCCGTGGCTGTGACAAAATGGATTGATCAGGAAAGGGGCCAGAGTATGCAGTGCTCTGAATGTAGAGAGCCAGGTAGTGCTACAGCCCAGAGCAGAAACTGAAGGCCCTTCAGGCACCCTGTGGGAAGCTGTTGAAACTTGAGACATCCTCTTCTTCCCCTGTGGGTGCTACAAACAGAATGTGAGAGTGTGTATGTTATTCCACCTGTGTGGAGTGGACCATACGGCACATAGTCCTATACTCTGTCCATAATGTGAACCTCATCACTGTAGACACTGCTGCTAATTTGACTCACTTGCACGCAAAGAAACTTCCATAAAAGCTCTGGGACAGAGAACCATCTTTTATTTCAGATTTGTACAGTGACCAACATAAGAAGAGCACAGATCTCGGTCGCTGTGTCTGTGTACCATTGCAATTCTGATACTAACAATAATAATACAGGACAGGAATAAAACCCCAGCCAGGCAGATCACCCAGTTTTCTCTTGGCGTAAGGCACTTGCACGCATATACCATGTAGCAGTAAGGCTATTAGAAAGATGACCCAACAATAACACAAGTGTGGCAGTGCAAAACAGCTTTAGCTCTCCTAGACATGACTACGAGAAGGAAGCTGACACACACGACTACAGAGCCAATGACTTTGTCTGTGTTCTGGCCTGGGCCGCATTTTTTTTAGCTCACTAATCACAAGAGTACATGTGAAAACTATACATTTATTTTACCAGGGTCTCAGATACCACGCAGCCAGTTTGTTGTTTAAATCATGTCCCTGTCCCAACAAAGTTCCCCCTGTTTAGTGGTAACCAACTCCTAAATCCCAGGGGAGATTTGCAGCTTTTTGGAGCCTCTAACGAGACATCAGCACAACCTGCAGCTCTATCTGATCGGCTTCAATATCTGTTATTTGTCTGCCTTTGCCCACAATTGAGGGCAGAATTTGTACAATTTTCGAGTTTATCCACAGTTTCTATGCAAAGATTTTGTATCAGCTGGCAGTGAAATGCCAACCTGAGCTCAGGGAAACCTATTTTTGCTTCTACTTTGAAAGATAAGGAGAAAACCAGCATCTCTCCCCCCCCCCCCCCCAACCAACATTAGCTTACAGCTCAAATCACTCCAATCAGGTTAATCTTATGATCTCCCCGTGCAATTATGCTCTGCTCATTTACTTGTGGCCTCTGTTTCTCTCTATTCCCCAAGGCAGCAGGAATTATTGCTTGCTTTTGGAGCTGAATGATAAGCTGAAATGGTGATCCCTCCTATTTCTCACTAGGAAGGAAATGCAAAGAGAAATCAGGCCTGAATGGAAATCTGTGGCTCAATGTGGGACACAGCATTTTAATGGTGTAGTCCAGCTTTGCAAAATTGAAGTCACTCATCCACCTAAGATGAGTATTTCCATTTGTTTTCTACACAAGCTCAATACCCGTCCCCCTCTCACACCAGCCACGATTGGCTTTTCTTCTCTGTATATTTTTTGTGGTATTTGCATGGTCATTCCTGCATATATTGAGGCACCCTGTTCAGCTGGTCATACAGCCCTGAGGCCTTTATATGATACTGATATATCCCCTTCCCCATAAAAATGCCATGTGATGGGGTGTATAAACCCCACACTGGTTAACCAGGGATGAATGAGAGCCTTAGCTTTCAAGGGGTGGCAGCTGGAGGGATGTTCGACATTAATTGGTGATCAAACCCAGCAGGGGCGGAGCTGGGTCTTCATAAAGGAAGGGGAAGAAGGCAGTGAAAAGGGGGCTTTTGAAAAAAAAAAGTGAGAGAGAGTGCAGAGTTTCTTCTTTTGATCAGAGCTGGTGGGTCCTAGCTAGAAAGAAGGCTGAGAGGCCAGGGCAGCAGAGTCTGGGCTGGGAGGCACGGCTTTTTGAGTTGTGGGCAGCTAACAACAATGAAGCTCAAAAGGCAGTGACTGTAAAGTCTAAGGGATGTTTGGACTGAAATCTGGGGACTACAACAGGAGCTGTAAGGAGATGTAGGCTCCTGGGCAGCCCCTCAGGAGGGATTTTTCAGGGCAGAAGCTTTGTGCGGCAGAGAGCTGAACTAAGAGGAAGACAGAATTTTGCAGGTATCAAGCTGACCTCTAGTAAGAGACTGAGGAAAGAGGGTGTGCGCTACAGTGATGACCCTGGGTGAGGACCTGCGGGTCCCAAAGACACTGGCCTTCCTGTACTGTGTTGTGGAGACTTGGGACTGCAGTCCGCTGGAAGGTGGGTGGCACTAAACCAGGACGTGACGGCAGAGCTGAGTCCGGGGAAGAGAGCAGGGCTGCCCTCCCCACTGGCGCCCTGCCTAGGGGACAGGGCGCCTGGCCTGCAGGCGCTGGGGTGGGGAGGGTCAGGGCAGAATTGAAATGGGGGGGATGTGAGGGCCAATTTCCAATTGGTGTAACATTGTTACTAGCTGACAACTGGGGGGTGTTGGGAAATTCAGGGGAGATGGGAAATCCCTGGTCAGGACCTGGTAGGCGCTGCTGGCAAGGAGGGTCGCAGCCGGCGTGGTTTGGGGCTGGGGAGGGGGGGCCCTACCTGCTGGGGGTGGCTCCGCTCTGGAGCACAAGCTGGAGTAATACTGGTCCCCATGCCCCGGCAGGGAGCTGAGCGAATAGGGCCTGGGCCTCGGGGCAGGGACCTGGCGGGGCAAGGGAGGGGCTCTTTCAGCCCCTGGGCCCGGCGCTGTGGGGGCTTAGCGGGGCAGTGGGGAGGGCTGGATTTGGCAGGGGCTATAGGGACTGGCACTTGGGGCTCCTAAATTAATCCGGCCCTGTCAGAGAGAGGTCACCACAGAACTGCCACAATGGCAGATGACTCTCTCTTGTCCATGGTTCCTTGAACTGCCTGAAAAGTAGGGGGAAGGATGGGGAGCAATTCTGCATCAGGTAAATTTGCCAGTAAAGCATTAGCAGGGAAACTCCTCTTCCCTGACTCATCTGTCCTTTAGATAGACCGAATCCTCCATAACTGGCCTTCTTCCCTTCAGACCTCTCATGGGGGTGGGGGTGGGGGGGTGGAATGGAGGGACGCTAGCAGGGCTGGAAAGAATTCTTTACTAGCCAGCCTTCACATCCAAGGATGGACAGACATGGGGAACAGGTTCTTCTCAGGAAATAAATCCTCATTTCTCAGAAAAGGATTGTTCACATCTGCAATCCACCTTTGTCCCTCATTGGTTCAGTAGTTCCTGAACCAATGAGACAGACACATGTTTTGTTAATGTCTCTTCTGTTGACATGTGCTATAATTTCTAGACCACTAAACTCCTGAAATGGAAATGCTGAGCTAGTGGGGTTCAGACCCTGACTGCCGCAGCATAGAGCATTAGCATGGCCTTGAAAGCTGAGGGAACAAAGCCAAGTCTTCTGATTGCAGGAGGGATTTGTGAGATCTGCTAAGGGCTTTTAGGTGGCCATAACTTTTAAACTCTTCGATAGTGCCAGAACATGAGCAGTTCTGGGATTAGAAACCTAACTCTGGATGCACCAACAATTATTTGAACATGAATTAAACACTCAACAATTACACAAGAAGTGCAGGGAGGGAAATCAAGTACATTTTAATTCTGAGCGAGCGAGAAAATGGTATCAGGGAGAGCGCTCCACAATGGTATGGACACATGGTTTGTGTTATGCACGGCCCACTTGAAGTACATTTAAGTCAAATCTGGCCCAACATAGCAAATGAGTTGGACACCCCTGTGCAGTGAGCTGTGTATCTTCCAGCTGTTGTACGTCCTGGCCCCACTCACCCATTCTGCAGCAGCATGTGCCAAAGCTGTAAGTGACAGGTGTTCCTTTAAAGGCACATTTACGCTGCAGACATCTTTCAGCAGCATGAGAGCTACGGTGAGCAGGTAGCAAGTGTGAAAAATTGGGTCGTGGGTTGAGGAAGAATCGGTGCCTATACAAGACCAAGTCCTGCCTATAGGGACTGTCGTATCAAATCAGGACATCTGAGCACCCTCATGACAGTGCCTACCTATGTAGCCTCTGGTGAGGCTTGGCTTAGACCAGCAGAGAAGGTGTGGGTGTGTATGTGACTATATACCCTACCTGCTTTCTACTTGCCCAGGTTGGACCGCTGCCTCCTGCTGCTGGATCCTTCCTCTCCTGTGGAAAAGGGTCTGGGAGAGAGAAGGCAGCAGGGCAGGATAGCACAGTGAAAAGCGGGCTGTGCTCATGCTCAGTGGAGCCCTACTGGTCACTGACCCTCTCTGACAGAGCAGGGCTCTGGAAATGCTTTCGCTGCCTTGCTGCCTCCCCCTGGCCGGAGCGTTTCATCACTGCAGTGAAAGGCTCCAGCAGCAGGGAGCTTTTCCACACGGCCTCCCTTCTGCCAGAGCTTTTCACTGACCTGCTGCATTGTGGATGCTGCCTGATTTTCACGGTGGCATGTAGCTAGTGCCCACTGCTGTCGGTGGGGGGTGGGGGGGAGTGTACGTGGCTTAATTTCTAACACGATTCTAGTCCTGGCTAGTGCAAAGGGTCTGTGAGAAGTGTGGAAACGACAGGGATTTCTTGACCCAATACTTAAATGTAGCTGAGTCAGCGGCTGTTTCAAGACCCCCAGATTCCGTGTCAAAAACACAAGAGGGGAATAAGGGGAGAAGTCTGCCTGGTGTCCTAGACCATCCTGGGCTGGGTATTGCTCTGTTCAGGAAGGCAACAGGTGTTCTAATAGTAGTGTGCAAACCTGTGCTCCCATACTGCAGTTCTGCCATGAGAGAGATGCAAGTAATCCTCTTGGAATCACGTGAATGGCTTCCACAGCATAGTAAGAAATACTGGTGGGATTTCTACAATGGAGAGACTAGGGGGTGTACAGGATGTGCAAGTAAAGCTGACCATACCATTTATGGTACCCGAAAGAGGATCTTGGGCTTGCTGGTGGATGGAAGCTGCAGTTGTAGGCAAACAGTAGACGTTTAATGCTGCTTGGACACTATAAATGCTTGGACTGAAATTTGTATTTGTCTGTTGACCACCTTCACTCACTTATTGAAGACCACTTACATTTAACTTGACCAAAGAACTATTAAGTTTGTGACTGCTGACTGAGCCTCAAGTTGTTCCTTTTCCGTGCTTCTTAAGACTCTTCCGATGCCCCAGAACACGAGGGGATATGATAGAAACAAGTGTGCAGATTCACTCAATTATCCACTTCTCAGATTTATTTCTTATGGGTTTCCAGTGTGATCATTTCCTCTGGGGCCACAAAAGGTGCTCACTAGAGGGGAGTCATTGCCTACATATCTAACTTGGGGTGCTGGAAAAAAGGATGATGTAGCACAAAATCATTCAAGAAGATGTAACAGAAGTTCTTGAGTGTACTGTAATTCTGATGAACAGCTTAAAATAGATCCCAAAGGCCCAGATAATAGTGTCTTCTCCTAGTGTGGTGAATCTTCATATACATACTAAAATTATGAGCCCGACCAACAGATCTCAATGTTTTTCACAGGAGACAGGGTGTTAGCTTAATTAACCTGTTGAAATTCCAGTTTGGGGAACTGCATTTTGCCTGCCTCAATTCACTTTTAGCATATCATCATGTCCAATTTAATTTATGCAGTGTTGATGTGTGGCAGCTAAACTACCATGCTCCACCCCATGGTTGGCTATATTTCACTAATGGGGATGACTCCCATTTACACAGTGTACAGTACGAGTAAAGTTTGTAATGTTCCTCTGGATCTCTCTCTAGGAAATATCTTGTATAAAAGATTGGTTACCAAAGAAGGTGTGACATAACTAAAGGGGGATATGATTGGTGTATAAAGTCAACAAAAGGTATGAAGAGTCAATAGGGAAGTATTACTTCCCCCTTCCCATCACACAAGAACTGGAAGTCACTCAATGAAATAATAGGCACCAGGTTTCAAACTAACATAATGAAGTACTTCATTATACAACACAGTCAACAGGTAGAACTTGGTGCCAGGAGATGTTGTAAAGGCCAAAAGTCTAAATGGTTCAGAACTAGATGAGGTAAATTCAGGGAGATTATAGCCATCAATGGCTATAGGCCAAGAAGTTCAGGGACACAACTGCAGGAACCGAGACTGGAGGGATCACTTAACGGCCTTGCTCTGTACTTTGCCTCTGCCACTGGCCACTGCTGGAAATGGGATACTGGGCTAGATGGACCACTAGGCCAGTGCTTTTCAAACTTTTCTTCTCAGGACCCAGTTGAAAAAAATCATTTATGTCCACGACCCAACAATTACATCTTAGAGCCATGCATTCCAGTCTTTTGGCATGGGCCAGTGCCTGAGTGTGTGACATCTAGTCCTGGGTCCTGACCCTAAGTTTGAAAACCACTGCACTAGACTGAACCCGTACAGCTATTAATGCTCTTATTAAAGCTGGTAGCTAATCCTCTGTCCTGGCAATGCCATCACGAAAAGCTTATTTCTAAAATCATAGACTACTTCCCTAAACAAAGATGGAGACACTTATTTGGAAGGCTTACTTCAGAACTGTACAGGCTAGAAATTCATTTTTTTAAAACATGAAGGTTCTTCAGAAGCTGATCGAATCAGCCTTCAGACTCTTTGGGGAAGTTCCCCTCACCAGTGGCAAGTGGGACCTTTCAAAGCCTGCTGGTATAGCTAATTAAAGTCTCAATTTTGTCAGTTCCAAAGCCGATGATCATTTGGTTGCCAGTCTCTGAATTCCTGAGCTGCTTCAGTGCTAAGATAGCAATGCCGGGGTGAGCTCATGTTTTAATACCAGGTGATAAAAGGAAAAACAATCTCTACACCTCTCACGCCATACTATCCATGAGGACACGTGAACTTTTATAAGCAACACATACAAGCTTATTTATCACAAGCTTTCAGGGGAAAACCCCACTTCATCAGATGCATGAAATGGAAATAGCAGTATTTTAGGTACGTACACACACACACATACACACACACACACACACACACACAGAGAGAGAGAGAGAGAGAGAGAGAGAGAGAGAGAGAGAGAGAGAGAAGGGTGAGTTATGAGATCAATTCAAACAGTTCCAGAGGCGTAGTCTGTTTCAGCAAATCAAGGAAGTTGTTTTAATTCAAACAGTGTGGATGTGGGCCTTTAAACAACAACAGATGAGAAGTTAGGAATGTTTAAAGGGGGGGAATTACCTTTTGTTGTGAGGTCTAAGTCCCTATTCAGACTCAGTGTGATGGTGTCAAGTTTGCATATGAATTGCAGCTCTACAGTTTCATGTTGAAGTCTGTTTTTGAAGTATTTTTTGCTGATGTACTATAACATCCTCACTTACAGCAGCCCCACCAACCTTAAGCAAATACTCACCAGCAACTACACACCATACAACGGAAACACTAAGTCGGGTACATACCCCTGCAACAAACCTCACTACTGACTCTGCCCACATATCTCCTCAAGTGACATCATCACAGAACCTAACCAAATCAGCCACTCCATCAAGAGTTCATTCATCTGCACACCTACCAATGCCAACAATGCCCCTCTGCCTTATACATTGGACAAACAAGACTGTCTCTGTGCAAAAGAATAAATGGACAACATCAGACATCAAGAATGGTAACATTAAAAAACCAGCATGGAGTCCTGGGGCACTTTTAAAGACTAACAGATTTATTTATCGCATGAGCTTTCGTGGGAGAAAATCCCACTTTGTCAGACGCTTTGATGATGGAAAACGTTCCCCATGCGATTAAATAAATGTGTTAGTCTTTAAAAGTGCCCCAGGACTCCTTGTTTGTTTTGCTGACCTACACTAACACGGCTGCCCCTTTGGAAATTTAAAAACCAGTAGGGTAGCTCTTCAAACGCCCTGAACATTCTGTAACAGCCAGCTACAGTATTCGGATTATGCCCACAAAAACTCATGCAAAAAATAAATGTGTTAGTCTTTAAAAGTGCCACAGGAATTCTTTTTTTGTTTGGCTGAACTAGACTAACACGGCTCCCCCCTCTGGACCATATAAAAGCTTACTGCTAACCAAGAGGGAGAGCGGGTTGCCACAGTTTGAAGTCTCAAATCTTTTTGCTATCAGTAGCAGTGGGGCTAGATAATGGCTTGGAAACATGTCATCTCATGTTATAGACCAGAAAAATAAGAACTGCTTTTCCTTGTTATCTGAACAGCCCAGATGTTCTTCTTTCCACAAAGAGGTGAAGTAGCCCTGCAAAGTTTGATTAGATAGTTAACTGCAAGAAATGCAACTTCCAGATTTTCTTGACTCTAGACCAATTTTTATCCTGGTTTAAAGTGGTTAGTATGCAACATCTTTCCTTATTTCCTTTGTCATCTTCAATTTTAACATGATTTTTTTTTGTGCATAAGTCTATTCAATTAAAATGTAAACTGCAATCACTGTGACACTTTGACTCCTTTGGAGTCTTTATTAAAACATAGTGTTCTATCACAAAATAGAGAATTTAAAATAGCATCAAAACTTGTAGATTGTTAGGAAATGCAGAAAAGGCTTGTGAGTTTCTAACAAGTTTTCTATATTATAAATTACTTGAATAAAAATGTGCTCCACCTTTACAAATAAGTTTGCCACACTATCAGCTGTTGTTAGACTTCATTTTTGTGTAATACACTAATTTTCATATTTCCATGTACTGGAGAAATATAGGGTAATATTTAATCTGGCAATATAAGGGTAACTTCTTTGGAAAGGCTAAAGAAATCTGAACTGTGTTTACATTGTGTAGATGTGGGAAAACTAGAAAGTCATCTTTCATCAACAGAATTTGGTCCAATAAAATATATTGCTTCACCCAGCATGTCTCATTAACATTTTGACCAACGTGGTTATACTACACAGCAAACAAATTTGTTGCTAAAAATGATAACTAGGCTTCTCCATCATCTTCAGCGTGTAATGTCACTTGTAATGTTGAAAACAGAGGGGTAACAAACAATAGAAGGGATGGAAGATGTCTTACTGAGCCTGTGCAGTACAACTTTTCTTAATGCAATAAGCACACACTGTTCCAGACAAGTGCAGCTGATGCATAATTTACCTAGAACTACATGATTTGACAGCTTTCCGAATACAAATGATGTTTCGCATGGCATCCATTTCAGATCAGAGCTTGATTAATTCATCTCATTTATATACTGGGTAAATAACACCTACATTCCTGAGTAAATCTTTGCCCTAGCTAGTTACCCATGTACCTATTGTGTAAAACTCTTGTATCTTGACTTCCTGTGTTCTAATAAAAATATACTAATGACACATCAAATGCTGCTATACCAACATGCCAATAGCAATACAAGTCAGAAACTGGGACACCTATTCACATAAGTCCTGTACGAAACACATCTATACTTACCTAGAAATAGCCCTTTAAAATGCAAAAAAAGTTGTCACCTTAATGACTGTGCTTAAATATTGGCAGCTGTCATGCCTTTTTTGAGAGGGCTAGGGTTAGCGTCTTTCAAACCTATGGAGTTGTTATAATGGATACAATGCAGTTCTAATGGATAATTTCAGTGAGATGTACTTTTGCCTTGCTCTTTTCTTTGCTCCTTCTGTAAAAGGAAATTTTAAATGAGAATTATGCTAATGTAAGGCTGAGGTTTAACACACACGCAAAGGAATTCCATATCTTAGGGTTCCCACTCCCAGCATAACCCAGTAACATGGTCCATGTAAACAAATGTTAGCAGCATCTAAAATCAATCCTTCCTGTATACTTTATAGCCAACGATTATAATGGATTACTATTTAATTAAAAAGTATGTGGGATGGATGTGCCATTACGTGATGCTAAGTAGGCAGATTCCCATCATAGTTAGCCAGTGTAGAATCTCCCCATTTGAAAGGGAACTCTTCACTGTGTAAGGGTGGCAGAGGCCAATGAGTTGGTTTCTACATAAGTTCCCTCCATCTACCTTCAGCAAATAAGGAGACAGGAGTCTGCTGTGGGAGAAGGGCTCCATGGGCTTCTTAGGGACAGTAAAAATGGGATAGGATCAGAAGCTAAAATATGATAAGAACAAGTTAAAAATTACTTAGACAAGTTAGATGTCTTCAAATCACCAGGGTCTGATGATATGCATCCTAAAATACTCAAGGAGCTGGCTCAGGAGATATATGAGCCATTGGCTACTATCTTTGGAAAAAAAAAAAGGAAGATTGGAGAGGTCCCAGAGGACTGGAAAAGAGGAAATAGGGTGCCCATCTATAAAAAGGGAAATAAGGACAACCCAGAGAATTACAGACCTGTCAGTTTAACCTATGTACCAGGAAAAATAATGGAGCAAATAATTAAGGAATCAATTAGAAAACATCTAGAAGAGAATAAGGTGTTAAGGGAGAGTCAGCAAACCAACCTGATAGCTTTCTATGATGGGGTAACAAACCTTGTGGATAGAGGAGAAGCGGAAGATATGGTATATCTAGCCTTTATTAAGGCTTTTGATAGGGTCTCGCATCACCTTCTCATTAACAAACTAGGAAAGTACAACCTGGATGGAGCTACTATAAGGTGGATGCAGAACTGGTTGGATAACTGCTCCCAGAGAGTAGTTATCAACAGTTCACAGTCATGCTGGAAGGCCATAATGAGCGGGGTACCATAGGGATCAGTTCTGGGTCCAGTTCTGGTCAATATTCTCATCCATGATTTAGATGATGGCATAGAAAGCACACTTCTAGAGTTTGCAGATGATACCAAGCTGGGAGGGGTTGTGAGTGCTTTGGAGGATAGTATCACAATTCTAAACGATTTGGACAAACTGGTGAAACGGTCTGAGGCAAATAGAATGAAATTCAATAAAGACAAGTGCAAAGGACTCCACTGAGGAAAGAACAATCCATTGCACACATACAAAATGGGCAATGACTGCCTAGGAAGGAGTACTGCGGAAAGGGCTCTGGGTATCATACTGGACCACAAGCTAAGTATGAGTCAATAGTATAACGCTGTTCCAAAAAACAAAGCAAACACCATTGTGGGATGTATTAAGAGGAATATTGTAAGAAAGACATGAGAAGTAATTCTTCCGCTCTATTCCATGCTGACTAGGTCTCAACTGGAGTGTTGTCCAGTTCTGGGCGCCTCATTTCAGGAAAGATGTGGACACACTGGAGAAAGTCTAGTGAAGAGCAACAAGAATGATTAAAGGAACACTTGACTAATGAGGGAAGATTGAAAGAGGAGACTGAGAGGCGACATGATAACAGTTTTCTAATACCTTAAAGGTTGTTATGAGAAAGAGAGAGAAAATTTGTTCTCCTTAACTGCCAATGATCGGACAAGAAGCAATGGGCTTAAATTACAGCAAGGGAGGGTTAGGTTGGACATTAGGAAAAATTCCTAGCTGTCAGGGTGATTAACCACTGGAATAAGTTGCCTAGGCAGGTTGTGAAATCTCCATCATTGGGAGTTTTGAAGAGCAGGTCAGACAAACACCTGTCAGGGATGGTCTAAGAAGGAACTTGGTCCTGCCATGAGTGTTGGGGACTGGACTCGACGACCTCTCCTGGTCCCTCCCAGTTTCTATGATTCTATGCCACTACGGTGGAAATTAGTGCAACTGGAGTCCCACTCTGAACTTTTCTGGGACTGGGGACCACAGAACCAGGAGGTCTATCTGGGTTCCTTGTGTTCTTACCTTCCAGTGTGGAGCCTTTAGTTTTCTTACTGACAGCTGGCTGAAGGACAGAATTGTTTTGGGAAGGATTGAGCTGTCAAATTTGGCTTTGTCTGAATTGGAACAAACCCTGTAGACTTAGAAATTTGCCAAAAGAAAATGTCCACCTCACTTCACCCAAAAAACCCCAAAACACACAATTTGGGTCAATACAAATTATTTCAAATTTGCTTTTGTTAATATTTTGTACTATATATTACACAAGTACAACATTTAGAAAACAAGAAATTTGTTTTCAAACCACTTTTTACTTTGAAATGTCAAATGTTCACTGCAGTATTTTGACACGGTACATTTTTTGTTTTCTTCTGAAATTATATTCCAGTAACATTGACTTAAATTTGCAAAGGGTTTCAAATTGGACAACCACATATTCTGATGGAATATGGTTCCATAAAGTTCTTCTTCAAATGATTTTCAGTGTCCATTGCACAAGGCAAGGGGTGTGTGTGTGTGCATGTCTGCACCAGTGCTGCGGGTTTTACCTAGCAGTGCGCATGGAGCAGCAACAGCCATGTTCAGAGTGGAGGGCACAAAGAGTGGAGCTGCCCTGCCTGCCTGGCAATTCCCTCTTGCGCTCTGTGGCTGAAGCATGCTGTCTGTTCCTTGCTACTGCCTAGTAACAGGGGAAGAAGCTATGCCTAGGTCCCTGGACTTCAAACCTTGCTCTGTGTGTCACAAAATGCTTGTCTTTGAGCAACCTTCTGCAGCTGCCTTAAGTGCTTATATGAGGGTCACGTAAGAGGCCAAGTGTCCAATTTGCTGTCCAGAAACTAAGAACTCCTCTGATATATCCTTATAGACAGAGATTGCCATTTCCCTGCCATCAGTACCACCTCAGCCAGTCAGGGGGTTCCTCCCTGGCTTTACCAGATGGTAGAGAAAAGACAGAGGTGCACTTTGTCATGAAGAGACAAGTGCTCAGAGCTCTCTGGGCCTGTGAAGCCAAAGAAAGGGGAAGCGTCCACATCATCAAAGTTCTCCATGCAGGATGCTTCATCTGCTCATCTGGTACAAAAGGTAAAGCATGCTTTCAGCTCCCTGCTCCCACGCCTTGTCAACTTTCAGCTTGACTGATGTGCACACTGCCCTTCATAGGTTGCTGGAGTGCATCCTCCCCAGGAGCACTTCCATTGATCTAAGGGGGAGCTGAGAGACCCACCCCTTAGTTATCTGCCGGGAGCCAGTAGAGACTCTTTGTTGGCGGCACCCCTCGAGACCCGGTCCCAGATGGGCCGTTATGTGCCGCCTGCATCCCTCCCAGTCCCTGCTTGCAGTGGGCAGTAGCTGTCCACTGTTGTGTCCTTCCTGGCTCTGCAGCCAGACCTGGGCTCCAAACACCCACATTGTAGCTTGCAACGGGCAGCAGCTGCCTGCCCCTTTGTCCCTCCCAAGGCTCCCTGCTCTGAGCCTGGACTCAGGTGGCAACTGTGTCCTGCCTGGTCCCAGCTTAGAGTTGGGAGCTGTGTGGTAGCCATCCCGGTCCTGACTCGCAGCTGGGACCTGGGCTCCAGCTGCCCACATCCCACTTTGCAGCAGGCAGCAGTCACTGCATCCTGCTCAGTCCCAGCTGGCTTCAGCCATCCATGGCTCACTTGGTCCCATCTCGGAGCTGGGAACTAGCTACCTCAGGCAGGTTTGCAGCAGCCAGGACTTTTCATCCCACTCCTGCCTTTCTTGTCATTCCCTTTGAAGCACCTTCCACTGTCAGCAGTCAGGGTCTGGGGCTAGATGAACCATTAGTCTAATCCAGTGTGGCTATTCTTGTTATTTTTTTCTGATAAGCTTGTTGTAGCTCACACACTTGGGGCACATGGCTAAGGAAGGAGCAGAGCTGGAATATTTTGGTGTACACTCAAGTTTTGGCGGTTGGTCTCAGCATGAGGCTGACTTGCCTGGGCTTCAGAAAGCCACAAATGTTGGTGAGAGCTTAGGATTCTACCCATCTGTGTATGGGGGAACTGACGGCTGGCCCTCAACTTTCTGTTGCAAGGTTAGCCAGAACTGCTCAGGGCCTTGTGCCGGGCCTCCTGAGGCACTGGCTTTCATGCAAAAGCCAAAGTCTGTTCCCTATGTACCATTCCAGCTACCACGGCCCCAGCTCCCTAAAGAGTGTTCAGTCAATTCCTGAGCGGGCAGGCAGTGAAAGCTCCCCTCTGATTGTCACGAATGTAGTGTCAGGATGAAATACTCAGAAACCACAATCTGGCAGCCACTCTGCAGTCTCGGTGTAGCCACGTAGGTCCCAGAATATTACAGAGGCAAGGTGGGTGAAGTAATCTTTCTTATTGGACCAATTTCTGTTGGTGACTGAGACAAGCTTTTGAGCTCACATGGATCTCTTCAGGTCCAACAGAAGTTGGTCCAATAAAATACATTACCTCATGTACCTCGTCTCTAATAACCCTCTTCCAGAACGGAGATAAACAAGATGTTGTACATGTCAACTCAAGCAGAGCCCCACCCTCTGAAGGGAAGTAAATGAGACTCACAAGCTAAATAACTGTGGCACAGGTATTTAGGCCTTGCAGTAGTTGGTGTTGCAACTCCCAGCTGATTTAGGAGTCTAATCTCTTTTGAAAATGTGATTTAAGTTCCTAAGTCAGTTAGGTGCTGCCTTGCCTAAATGACTTTAAAACTCCAGGTCTCTCTTCTTTAATTGTAACCCCACAACGGAGAGTCTCCAGATGCAAAAAAGCTATAAAGAGGTTCTTGATACAGTAACCAACCATTTTTGTAATTAAACAGCAGACCTGAGGAGGGTACGTGGCCACACAGAATGTCCAGTCTAGGCCACCAGATGAGCTGTCCTCAACAACAAAAACAAACAAACAAAAAACCCAGGCCCAGTGAAGTTGGGAACAACGTAGTTGATGGGAGTTGCTCTCAACTTCCAGCTACTATGCAGCTTGATACCTACCCTCTGCTGTTGAAACATCATCAATTTACTTCCCTAACATACTGAAAAAAGTACAAATAAATAACCTAAACACTGCCAGGGTAACTTCAGATGGATTTGAACCCAAAGAATGAAGAGGAACCTTAACCTGAAAAATGGATAATCTAGTTAATTGGTCCTAAAATTGAGGTGCGCCCTGCCGGGGGGGGGGGGGGGGCGAAGGGCATAGAGGAACTCTAGAGAGGGGGGCAAAAGGGCCTGGGCAGCCCCCATGCAGGCCTTTAGTCTTGGCTTCTGCCCCCAACTGAGGTTCCCCAGCGTGGATCTGGCCCCGCTCCCAGCCTCAGCTACCACAGCCCTGCTCCTTGCCTTGGCCTCTGGTGTGTGGCTGCAGCCCATAGCCACTGTTGCTGACTTCTAGAGCTCTGCAAATCTGCAGATATCTGCTTTATAGCTGTGGAAGATTTCTTGCAGATTGGATGGTTACAGGAGGTCCATTGGAACAGCAGAAAGCCTTTGTCTAGGTGTGCTTACCTGGCCAAATGGGAACATTTTTCTGTCCAGTTTCAGCAGAAACATGTCTCCCCCTGCAAAGTTTTTTAACCAGTTTGGATTGTCTGTTGCACCATAAACACACAGGCCTGACTGATAGTTCTTCTGATGTACATGTAGCTGCAACTACCCATTGGAGAGCAGAACACTTTTTCTTCTATCATCCTTTTAAAAGGGTTGGACAGATTATATCCTTCGATACACGAACTTCTTCGCCTATGGGATTTAAAACTTGGACTAACAAAATTAAGGGGACCTTCCTTTGAACCTTTTGTGCCATGCTCACCGCATCACCTCTCTATGAAAGTGGCATTCTGGTTGTAATAACCTCAGTGAGGAGAGTGGGTGAACTCAGACCATTGGCTTCAGAACCTCCTCGTACAGTTTTCCATAAGGATAATGTTTACTGCTGCCTTCACCCAGAATTCTTGAAAAAGGAGGTTTCCAATTTGCACGTTAATTAGGCAGTTTATTTAAGATAGTTTTTTCTGAAGTCTCACGTGCACACAGATGACCAGAAGCTTCCTGTGGTGGAAGCGACCAGCGCATTGGCTCGTTTTAGATCTTCAGCTAAGATGTCGCTATTGTGGACATGGTGAAAGGCAAACTGCTTTTCACTTGAGGATTTCTATCCTCTTGCATTTGTTTCTACTCCCAGTTAGCTAATGCCATGGCACCTTCAGTGTCAGCTTATTTGACTAAAGAGTAAAAGCTGCTTCAGTATCTCTCCTAGCACAGGTACCTAGTGGAGACACCTGCAAAGCAGCTCTTGGGCATCAGTGCACAATTTTGTTGTTCATTACACCAGTTCCTGTTAGTTCAGGAACCATGTCAGTTTTGGACAGATTGTTCTACAGCCCCTGTTCAGCTACATCCTGAGTCTGCCTCCATGTTACATCTGGTAGTGAGTTACCTAGAGCGCAATGGACACGTACAAGAGTCACTGCAAGGAAAAACCATTACCTGCTATTCCAAACCTGTTGTTCTTTGAGAGGTTTTGCACATGTCCATTCCTCAATCCACCTTCCCTCCCCTGTATAGCAGTCTCTCCTGGGAGGAGTCAAGCTCCGCCTCTGTCCTCTCATACTGGCCCTCCGAGGGGCGGGTGTCCGTGCTGCCCTTCCAGGTACAGCCCAGGGAGAACATTCCGCCATGTGCATCCGGCGTGCACACATGCAGAACGCATCTCCTAGAACAATGGATACAGAGAGAGGGGTGACTGTCTTCTCAGAGAGAAGCAGCCTATTTTAGCAACTATTGTAGAAAGACAACAGAGTCCCGTGGCACTTTTAAAGACTAACAAATTTATTAATCACATGAGCTTTCGTGGGAGAAAATCCCACTTATTTTAGCAGTTAGTTTTCAGACTAAAACCAAATTATACTTAAACCATTAGTCCACATTTCCCTGAATTTAATTTCCTCTCACTCCGTAAATTCCTTGTCGGTTGAAGCGGGATTTTCTTCCCGAAAGCTCATGCGATAAATGAAAGCGTTAGTCTTGAAAAGTGTCCCAGGACTCCTTGTTTGCGCTGCTTCCTGCACGTCCCCTTTCAGCCAGGGGCGCAGAGGCAATGGCAGGGGTGGGGGCTGAGGACAGAAATCATGCCTGGGGTGTTCGTTACTACTTCACGCCAGCAGAGCCTGCCACCCCCACAAGCTTTCCAAGGCTGGCTGCCCTCGGCCTGATCCTGCACAGGCTGACACGTGCTCTTCAGCTGTAAGGCGGAGTCCCCTGGAATCAGCGGAGCTCACGTGCCTCGAGCGGCGGCTGCAGGCTCGGGCCTTAGCCGGGGAGGGCCGCTGCGGGGCCCCGCCCGAACTTTAGCACCGCGGCTTCCTGAGGGCGGTGGCCCGGCCCGGCCCGGCCCGGCCCGGCTCGGCTCGGCTCCCCCGCCCGCCAGGTGATGCGCTACCGCCCGGCG
>ML685954.1:8717250-8747911 GCA_007922175.1 Pelusios castaneus
GCCGGGCACTGGCCCGAGCGCTGTGCGGGAGGAGGCTGCGGCGGGGTTCTCGGGCGGCCGAGGCCCCAGGGACACTGGCTGGAGCGCTGTGCGGGAGGAGGCTGCGGCGGGGTCCCCGGGCGGCCGGGGCCCCAGGGACACTGGCTGGAGGGTGACAGACGCATGGGCGATGCTGCTCATGCCGCGGCGCCAGGGGCCAGGTTTGTTCTCGGGTAGGTCGATGTTTGCACTCCTCTGCCCGCCATGCTGCTGCCCTTTGGGCTCCGCAGGGGAGCTGAGGGATGCTTTTCCCTTGGCTTGTTTTAAGTAGGTAAAGCGGAATGGGAGACCTAGGGACTCTGAGGCTGCGTGCAGTTAGCTGGAGACTTCATCCTCTCCGACAGGGCCTCCCCCCTCGCTCCTAAACGAGACCTCTGCCTTCCCAAGTAAGCGTGGTACGGAGGGATTTAAAAAATACCCTCTTCTTTGCTGGGCTTACTTGGTCTGATACACCCAGGCAGGCAGTGGTGCTGACCTGCTGCGTATGATTGTTGTAACTGGATGCGGTTTCTTTCTTCTCTCTTTGCAAAGGTTTTGGAGAAACTCTAGTAGGTCTGTGGATATAAATTATATTGCCAAGGCGGGGGCCGTTGCTGCTGCTGCTGCTGGTGAGAACAGTTTTGAAAAAAGTTTTGCTGTCTCATTGAATTTACTGCAACATTGTGCATATCTGAATGATTTGTAGGGACTCTCACTGTTACTCTTAGGACAGTGCTTTAGGTTGACTTGGAATAGAAAATGTTTCTGCAAAGAAACCACATAGAAAGTTCTGTCCTTCAGGGTCTGAATGAACCTTGCTTACTATTATTATTGCATACTGTCAGCACTTGGAATTTGTCTGCATTTTTGAAACAAACTATAGAGTTTCTTCTCTAGCAGATCTTGGGAAGTATCCTGTGTGCTTCCATCAGTTACAGCAATGATGAGAGTGCTGTTGTAGACGGAGCACAAGAAATGTTATTCCTGTGTGATATAAAGCATCTCTCAGCCAGGTTACTTAGATGAGGTAGAAGTGCCTTTGTCCAGCTTGCATCAGTGCTACTCCTGGGGAACTGCATTCATGGTAGGAGTTTTTTCAAAACATGCCCCAGTAGACAAAGCTTGCATGGCACAGATTATAAATGTTCTTTGTACCACATTATAAAGGAAGACAGTTTCGTCTGGCTAGGTAATTTTTGTTTGGGTAGAAATGGTTGACCATTCTAGGCTGCAAAACAGAATATTAAACTTCAGCAGGCTGTATGATAGCTTTTGTACAAAGTGGAGGAGGAAATCTTGAAGTGTAGCATGTTCAATTTGTTGGCGAAAGCTTCTGGATTTTGCCTGTTTCTCAGTTCTCCTGGCGACTTACCTGTGCATGTGCTGAAGATTCTTTGCAGAATTACTTAGTTTACACTAAAGCTTGTATTTGTGCTGAAAGGTGGTTCTCACCCTGGTTGATTGGGCATTGATCATAAATTTAAAATGTTTGACTTTTTTTAATTTAAAGCTTGTTGCAAAGAACTGTTGAATTTGCTGTTTTGATACTTAAAAAACATAGTATTAAAATATCTCTAGCAATTAAAGGAGTTTTTGATGTTACAATGTTTGGTTTTAGTCAGCCGGTTCCTTCTAGATTTGGCTTTGTGTGTCACTTTGTTCGATTTATTCACTAGTCCTTCATTCAGAGCTATTCTCCAGTTAGCCATTTAATACAAAATGAAGTTGAAACACTTCACTTAAAACTACCTTTATTCTTTTAAGAAGATAGATAATGTCACGGTTTATTCTGAAACAGGTTATTCCCTATTCTGTCTGGAACTTTTCAAGTGCTTATCTAATTCCTTTGTAGTCATTAGCAATTGTTGACTTAATTTTTTTTCTTTTGGCAAGGCTAAGTAAAGAAAATTGACTTAAATGGTATTTTAATAAGTTTACTTGTTAATCACTAATGGCTGTCCTTATTTCACTTACAATGTCTGTGGACTTGGTTTGAGCATGGGCTCTGTATAAAAAGGTTTTCTTTTGTATTTTAGAGAGTATTCTTCCCTGTTCCCTTTTAGGCTTTGTTGTGGAATTTACTGTGAAACTTAAATTTTCTAAATGCTAGAATTTTGTGAAATCAGATTGCTGATGGAAGAAAAGCCCATTGAGAATAGAGGAACGAAGCAATTCAGTTTAAAGTAAACTTTCTAAAAAATTGCTTGTAGGGGCTGAAACATACATATTATTGGAAGCATTATGTTAATTAAATTTAGCATGGTAAATCTTTTTTTGAAAAGCAGGGGATTTAACCCTGCCATGAGATGAAATTTTGAGTGACTGGTATCTAGAGGCACAATATTGAGAGAACTTTATAGAGATGCATGTTTAAGACTTGAACTGGCATAAATAGAAGCAAATGTGTAAAGTGAAATTATGTAGGCCTTTTATTATAAAATGGACCACCTGCTTTGCCTATACTTGAAGGGGAAAAAAAGGCGGGAGGGGAGAGGAGGAATTAATGAGGCAAAATTTTTGCTTTATTACTGCTCATCACTTTCTGCTAGTGGATTTAAACACACATATATGAGGTTGCTACTTACCTCCCAAGCCATACTTTGTTTTAGATTTCAAACAAGTTTTTAATTTTTGTTTGATAAAAGCTCATGTTAAGGTATTTCAGCCACCAGAGGGTGAAATATGCCAAATGTCACTCCAAAGCAGGTAAAACTTGTACCATCAAAATCACTTCCTCTGTGTATCAAGGGCATGTATAGCATGTCTTACCGGTAATGTGGAGTCCTTTATCTTTTCCTGTCCCTTCTGTTAAATTAGTTTTACGGTGTTGAAACTTCTCTGTACACATCTGTAATTTTCTAAATTGCTTGCATTTTTAACAAATTTCATAATTGGATCATTTCCTGAAATTCTCATGACTTGGAAATGCAAAGCACCTGGCTAGTGATGTTAAAGATCTGTTTAACAGTAGCTGGTGATATATCCTTTATTTAAACAAACGATAAACTACTCATTGAATAAATTATTCTCTTTTAGAGTAGAAATGTATTTGTTTCACATTAAAGATTTAGAAATGTTTGAAAAATGAATGAATCAAAAAGTGTTGGTGCAACCTCAGCTGTATGTTTAATAATTTCAGTTGCTTAGTGATCTTGAAAGCATTAGAACAAAAACATCAGCAATAAAAGCTAAACGTACAGTAGCTTTTAAATGTATGACTTATTAAATGGTTACTGATCAGTTTTCTGTCTACTAGCAAAACACTAATGGTGTTTTTCATGTTATTGGGAGTGAATGTGGCTTGGTGTCGGGTCTCTGAGGTAGCTTTTCACAGAGATGAATTTTTAACACTTCTGTATTTCTGGAATTGTGTGGTAAAGCATATCCTTTTGGGTCTTTGTGTTTATTGTACACCTGGTAGCCCTTAAACCCGGGGTGGGCAATAAAATTTGCAGGTGGGCCGGTGCGGGTGGTGGAGAGCCGGCCTGGGGCTGGATGTGGGGCGGAGAGCAGGCAAGTGGTAGCTGGGGGGCGTGTGCATGGAGAGCCGGTGGGGGAGGGCAGCGCAGTCCTGGCTCCAGAGTGGTGCAGTGCCAGCGGCGGGGGTGTTGGAGGGGATGCTGCAGCCCCGGCCCCAGCCCTAAAGCAGCCCGGTGCAGCACTGGTCAGGAGGGCAGAAGGGACCGACACTGTCCTGGTCTCAGCCCTGGAGCGGCGCAAACGGGAATCTCGAGGGTGGAGTCAGTTATTTTACATCTGTATTTGGCATTGGTGATTGCTGCTGTCCTGTTGTGGTGTTCACTGTTGAAGAAGGGATTGATAGATTGGAGACTGTTCAGAGAAGAGTCATGAGAATGAGTAAAGGATTAGAAAACATGTTTTTATAGCGAAAGACTCAAGGAGCTCAATCTATTTAGTTTAACAAAGAGAAGGTTAAGGGTGACTTGATCAAAGGCTAGGAATCCTTGTGTGGGGAACTGTGAGCTAACCCCAAACTAGGGAAGCCCAATACACTCTATGGGCAGAGCAAGCCCCGCTCCTTGAACCCTGCTGGGTATGCTCAGACTGCTGTCCCAGTATAAAGGGAAGCGGGTCAGCTCAAGCTGGGCTGGCCAGCGTGGGGGAAGGACGCCTGTTGGAGGCTAGCGGACAAGAGCTGCAACAGCTCCTGCGAGAGAGCAGGAGCAAGCCGGAGGACTCTGAAAGACTGCAGCCGTTACCAGTGAGTGACCGGGAAGCAGATGAGCAGCTTCCTGCAACTACCAGGGAATCCCAGCACCCAGGGGGGAGCTACCGGAGTCAGTCGCTGGATGGGACAACTAGAAGCGCTGTGAAGGGACAGCCGCAATGATCCGAGTAGGAAGTATCCCAGGGGGCCTGGATGGGGGAGTTGGGTGGGGTCTGCACCCCCAGTCAGCGTGTTGCAGTCTGGATCCCTGCTGACTTGGTGCCATAATCCCGGCACCAATACGGCCCTGGGTTGGGGCTCAGTGGAGCGGGAGGGCCTGAGCCCCCCCTACCCAGGTGCCACACCCTGTGGTAAACGCCCACAGGATAGTGAACTCATATAGAGTCTGTGGCTGCGAGGCCGTGCAGCCCTGTCCCATAAGGGCTTGTGATCGACTTTCTAGAGACTCTGTTGCCTGGTCCCATAGAGGCAGTTTACTAATGTGTAGTGAGGCCAATGCAGTGTGGGGATGCCTTTCTTACCCACAACCCTGGATTTTCCCCACCCGGGGGTGCTACAGAGGAGTCCACCCGTGACAGGAACAAATATTTAAGAATGAACTTTTCATTCTGGCTCAGAAAGGTATAAAATGATCCAGACACTAGAAGATGAAGCTAGACTTTGAAAATGGAAATAACCTCTGTTAAAAATGTATACCGATTCCCAAAAGGTGATGGGGGATTATCCATCACTGACCATTTTGAAATCTAGATGAGATGTTTTTCTATAAGATCTTCTCTAGGAATTATTTTAGTGAAATTCCCTGGCCTGTCTGAAACTCATATTACCACGAGGGCCACATGAGGACTGGGATGTTGGCCCAAGGGCCATGTAATTGAAACCTTTTCATACAACAATACAGAAGTATAGTCAAAAATGGAAAAAAAGGAAGAGTAATATAATATCTTATGCTATTAAAAGTCAAGATGGTGGTATCATCAGAAAGACAGAGTAAGCAAATAAACACACCGAAAATTGTACATTATAAATGATAAGTATTACACACATTCCAGGTGTCATTGTGGGCTGCAGGAAGTAACTCTGTGGGCTGCATGTTTGAGAACCCTGGACTAGATTTTTTACAGTGGTCCCTTCTGGCCTGGGAATATGTGAATCTATAAAATCCAAAGTATCTCTGTGGCTTAAAACTAAGCAGTAAATCAGTTCTGTGGCCAGTGAGCTTGATACTCCTTGCTGGCATAGGGAGCTATAAATGACACCTCCTTGAGCCAACTGGGTCACCTGCGTCCCTTGTGGGGGATGTAAATGGTACTGGCACTCTTGCTATCTCTTGAGGAAAGGCAGTTTTGAAGGATGTTTGTTTGCCCGGGGATGCATTCACACTGCTCATCTGTTACCAACAACGTGACTGGTGTGGGAGAGGATCAATACCACCCATTCCTGCGGCTGTGCTTGGTTTACTTCTCACTGTGTCTCCTCCGTGCTGTCCAACTTCTCTCTTACCTGAAGCCCCAACTTGGGAGCTTCACCTTGGGTTGTGCTGGCAAAGACTGGGATAGTCCAGAGTTAAATCAGCCTGATCTCTTGTCAGCCTCTTGTGTTTAAACTGTTTTAGGTTTGTTTATTTATATATCAAACCACAGTCCCTTCATGGAGGGAACTTTTCTTTTTGTAGCGCACTCCTTATGGTGGTCCAGCAATAAGTATTGGCTTTGATCAGAAACACCCTCTGGAAGTAGAAGGAGCATTACGTGGCTCATTTTTGCCACCATTTGCCAACACTTTGTGTTCAGTTGCTCATGCTGTCTGATAACCAGAACGAGGTATGTCATGGTATCGCATTTGCAATGATGATAGTTAGCTGCACATTGTAATTATGCAGTTGCCTGGCTGATTAAGGTGGGGAAAGCGATAACTGAGTTTTCTTTCTTCTGTGCAATGTGAGCAAACAAATAATAAAATCTACTTGTTGAACGGCAACAGGGCCTCATCAGTAACCCTTTAAATGCTTACTCCATTGCTCCCCCTGGTGCAGGTCTGTTGGTGGGAGAAGTAGTATAGGCTGGCTGCGCACATGGGAAACGTTAGGGAAAGAAGCCGAGTGTTGAAGAGGTCCAGGGATGTTAAGTCTAGCCTTCTGTGTTTTCTTGTCATTGGAGGAGCAGAGAATGAAGCCCTTAAATGAAAGTGGAAGCATATAGACCGGAGTCTAATATACTTGTTGTTAGAGTAAAATTTGTTTAAATGGGATTAAAAACAAAAATCCATTGCTTTAAGCAGCCTGAATAAAAAGTTGTCAGATATGTTGGTCTCCCTTGGGTCATGTGATGTCCAAGTCCACTTGTTGTCTTGCCTTTCGTCTTTCAGGAAACAAAGTTGAAGAAAACTTCAAATATTCTCAAGGTCTTCCTCAGCGCCTCCATCTCCCGGCTGTTTTTTCCTCTGGGTATTCCTCAGACCTTCTCTGTAGATCCTAAAAGGGGGAGACAGAAGAGAGCCGGGTTCCATAGTGTTCTTTGTCTTTACTGAAATATAAAGGGGATAGGGTCCTGAATGTTGTCGAAAAAGCAGCTGGAATAAAAGCTGCAGCTAGGTAGAGAAATGTGGTAAGATTGGAGTAGACCAGCTTAAGCAGAAGTTTGTACCTATTAATGCAAAGCTTCATTTATTGTCTTTTCCTCATCCATAGTTAAAGGTCTAGGGCATTTTTTTGGCTTCAAACTGAGAAGCCTATAGGCTAATCAAGATCAGGAAGTGGAATTATTTGTGGGTTTGAGTCACAAGTATGTTGGATGCTTTTTGGCAGTTTCCTAATGTGAAGACTGCTGATTTTGTTCCATATTACTGCCAGATATCTTAATTATACGGCATTGCTAGGGTGGCGCTGCTACTCACAGCTACAGACATTAGGTGATGTGTAGTCATCTGGTAAACGGCTTGAGACCATTTAGGCCCCAAGATTAGTGTACTCAGAATTGCTTTGTCCTGTCCTTGGAATTTGGGATCTTGGGGATGAAAAAGAAATTTCAAATGACTCTATTTTAGAAGAGACAGACCTCTAAACTTGTGCCCTTTGAATAGTGAGGGGTTAGAGATGGATGGACTGGACCTGGTCTGACTTCTTTGCCTCTTTGTTGGATCCAAAGCCAGAAACATACATTTACTAATCTGATCGCTGATCTAGTAAAATTTCCATTTTCACTGACGATGAACACCGCTCCTGCCATAGCCTCCTCTGAATTCAGCCTAAACCTGCTTGGGAGCCTCTCACCATTCTCTCAGCCCATTTAGTGGTTTGATGTTCAGTTAGGATAGTTGAGTGACGAAAGATGTTGCTTTTTCATGGTTGCTCTCTGAAGAAAAGCAGAGCAGAGCCGCCAAGGTTAGTATGTTTCTGCCAACCGCTATTCCTGGGGGAGTTGTGCACCACTGTGCAATTCAGAATTGGCATAGAATTTGGGTTTTTTTTCCCCTTGCAGAGCTGCTAGGTGCCACAAAGGGCTGCTGGACCTAGGGGAGCTCAGTTTTTCAGCTCGCAAATACATGATGCTTGCTGTGTTGAAAGGGGAGCTGGAGGGCAGCTGCAATTGCCAAATCCCAGCATATCCTTAAGAAGGGAGGTGTCATGCAAGAAACTCAATACAAGCCTGGTATCCAGCATCAGGATGTGTCCTTCCCACTTTCCAGATACCTGAGCTCTGGGGAGGTAGTGGTTATGGGTGTCTTGGCTGCCGGAGCATCCTGCAGCTGGGCTCTGGGGAGGTGGCGTGGGTGTATGAAACTGGAGGGACAGTTTTCTCCCGAGACATGCCTAGCTGGCACACGTGACACACCCAGATAGACAAACAGGATCTGAGTTTTATAGGGGTTTCTAGAACTTCTACTCCTGATGGGAATTCCTTTTTTTATATTCTTTCTGGAGGTTTACAGACATACTTGCTGACAGATATTTTGAAATAAATTACCAAAATAATTCAAACTGGTATGATGATGCTGTTGCAAATAAATATGCAGAATTTGAAAACATTGTGCACAGAATATTTAACTTTTTGGTGCTGAATTCCCCCAGGAGTAATCAGTAGAGGAAACAGCACACATATTTTATTAGTTTTTAGTATCGGGTAAGCCAAATTTTAAGTGTGGTCCTGTAGCCACTCTCATCAGGGAAACCAGGAATGGTTTCACATATTGGCTTGCTCCATTGACTAGTAACTCACATTTCTCCTTGGGCTAAACCAAGTTCAATATGATATTTTCTTTTATTTCAGCCTCCAGTTCCTCCTTGTTCCCCCCTTTTCTAGAAGTTGTGGTACTGAGACTTGCCTGTGGGTACCTGCTCGGGCTTAAGTAAACAAAATCCCATAGTCCTGCACCCTTCATGTAGGTAATAGCATAGCGCATACAACATAGCACAGTCCAACCAGAGACTTTGTAACAAGAATTTTTCCTTTAGTTAGACTACCTACCAAGTGCTCAGAAATAAACCATGGGTTTTAAAATGTCCTGTGAGCTGGCAGGACCCGTTAGTGCTGCCTGATGTAAGTAGGGGATTGGATATTCCTATATTATGCTAGTACTTTGCCCGTCCTCACCCCATATAGCTGTGATTTCTACCCAGGTGCTGTGCTGTAGCTTGGTTGGGGGCTCCATCTTTATCATCTGTGTCTCTTGGAAGAATAGAGATTATTTCTGGCTGCTTTAGGGGTAGGAGCCTGATGCTTTACTCTGCCCATCTCCGATGCCTCCTGGCTGCTCTGAAGGAGAGGCATTCTTATGTATAGTACCAGTGGCTCTCTTCTTATGGTGAGAGTGGAGCAGATGGAAATTGGATGGATTCACAAGTTTCGCTGCTGACCAGGGGAGTTCTGAGCAGCTGTTGTGGAGTTGAGCTGAAAGAGTTCCTTTAGTTTGATTTTTCACTTGGGCCTGGAAACAGTGGACAAAGCATGAAGGCTATGTCTACACTGGCAAGTTAGTTTGAATTAAGGAGGCTTAATTTGAAGTAACAAAAGCCCTGGCTACACTAGGCTTTAGTTTGTTCGAATTAAGGGCTTCCTTAATTTGAACTAATAAGTTAGAATAGGGCTTTAGAAGTAAGGCTTTAATTCGAACTAATTCGTTTGAATTAGCCAAAGTGCCCATGTTAATTTGAACTAATTTCTTAGTTTGAACTAACTGGCCACTGAAATGAATGGGGATCGCTAATTCGAACTAACTAATTTGAACTAATTTTAGCAAGTGTAGACATAGTGTAAGGGTATAACTATGCGTAAGGGTATAACCCTGGCCCACGGGGCTTGGGCTAAGGGGTGTTTAATTTCAGTGTAGATATTTAAGCTCGGGCAGAGCCCGGACATCTATACCACAGTTAAACAGCCCCTTTGCTGAAGCCCTGTGAATCTGATTCAATTGACATGGGCCAGCTGTGGGTTTGTAACTGACCTACCTATGGGTCTCAGACATGATCAGTTTTTTTAATCTTTATAGTCATACAGACAACCTCCTGTTGACTCAGGAAGATAGCTTTGCAGTGGACCATGTTGTGTAAGGTATTTTTGCTAACCTTAGGGCTAAAAACAAATTTTTAAATTTCAAGGAAAAAACTACATAATGTTGTGCGTAAATAATAGTAACTTAAGTGTGTGGGTTTTTTTGTTTTGTTTTGTTTTTGTTGTGTTTTTTTTTTTTTTTTAAAAAGTAGTTCCCGGATTTTATAACTACCCTGTAACCAAGCATTACAAACTAAGGAAACTCAGTTACGTTTGAGATCCAAGTCTTGAGGTATGGAAATGTACAGTTAAAGCATCCAAACAACCCTTGTTATGCAATAATTGTTTACAGAGGATGGCCAGAAATTCGATGCTTGTGTGCAAGTGCTCTAGGCCATGTCTATGCTAGAAAATTGTTCAGCAATAAGTCTTTGTGTTATAATAAACACATTGTATTTATAGTGCAATTGCACATTCACACTGTGCTCCTTATAATGCAAAGGAATGTCCACACTGTTCTTTGCATTTCTGCAAGAAAGACCATTGAGTTGTGGGCACTTATCCCACCATCCCATTAGTCAACCTCCAGCTCTAGGAACCCTGGGTAGAAGGAGAGGAATGCTGAGCACTGTGGGTAGTTCCCCTGGAACGCTGTGTTTTCTTGTTGTCCTTCACTGTAGCTAGTAGCAACTTGGTGCCCTTTTTCAACGTTGCCCCAGGAAAAAATTCAAAAGGTCTCAGGAGTCACGAGGAGGAAGGGGCTAGTTGCCACAGAGCAGCGGAGTCCAAGAGGAAGACCAGAGTGGTCAGGCTTGGAATTCTGGGACATTTCCAGAGGCCACTTATTGCTGAAGAAAATTCCATCAGCTTTCACTCACACTTGATAGCACAAGAGTTGTTCCGCATTAGGTGTTATGACTCTTGCACAGGTGGTATTATTGTTCTGGTATAACAGGCGCTGGGTGGGGGGCCGCATTGTTATGCAGGTCTGGGGTGATGAGCAGTGGCTACAGAACTTTCAAACGCGGAAAGTCACCATCATGGAACTTTGTGTGGAGCTTGCCACACCCTATGATGGAAGGACGCCAGAACGAGACCTGCCCTCACCGTGGAAAGGCGTGTTGTAATTGCTGTGAGGAAGCTCCAGACTGCTACCCGTCGGTCGCAAATGAGTTTGGAGTTGGCAGGTCCACAGTTGGGTCAGCGCTGTCACAGGTGTGCAGAGCCATCAATTGCATTCTGCTATGGAGGACATAGATTATGGGCAATGTGCGTGAGATTATGGATGGATTTGCAGCCATGAGATTCTCTCACCGTGGACGGGCAATCGATCGTGCACATATCCCAGTTTTGGCTCTGGACCATCTTGCGACTGAGTACATAAAGAGGAAGGGCTTCTTCTCCATGGTGCTGCAGGCGCTTGTGGATCATCTGGGGCGTTTCACAGATATCTGTGCTGGGTGGTCGGGAAAGGTGTATGATGCTTGTATTTTCAGGAACATGGGGCTCTACCAGAAGTTGCAAGCGGGGACATTCTTCCCAGATAAAAAAATTACTGTTGGGGGTGTGAAGATGCCCATAGTGATCTTAGGAGACCCAGCGTACCCACTGATGCCATGCCCCACACAGGGAACTTGGATCCCAGCAAGGAGCGGTTCAATTACAGGTTGAGCAGGTGCAGAAACACTATGGAGTGTGCCTTCAGGTGTTTAAAGGGTCACTGGCGTTGTTTGTATGGGAGGCTTAACTTGAATGAGGACAATATTCCAGCTGTGATCGCAGCATGCTTTGTCCTTCATAACCTTTGCGAAAGTAAGAGAGAGAGATTTTTCCCTGCGGTGGGCTGTGGAGACTGAGGGCCTCTTGTGTGTACTAGCAGCCAGATTCCAGGAGTATTGGGGGGCACAAAGGGGAGCCATTTGCATAAGGGAGGCACTGAGGGAGCATTTCAATAATGAGAACCCATAAGGAACATTAAATCACTGGGTCATAGTGATGCTTGAAACCGGCTGCACACTGCAACAGCTGGGGGGGACATGTCTTGTGATCAGGTGAAGAAAGACCGTATACGACTTAACTGATCTTGGTTCAGTATGAATAAAGAGTGTACGCAATGTGAGCTGCAGTTTTATTAACAGAAAAAAAAAAGTAGGTAGCAAAGGTTCAACATGCAGACTAGTCACTCTGTGGGGCTGGGAAGAGTGTTAGAGATGTGTCTATGAACAGGGCTCGTTCCCGTAGCTGTGTGAAGGTGTGGATGTCAGATTGTACCAGGAGGGTCCCTGAACTTCATAGAAAAACTTAGTGGGATTCTGTGGGGTGGGGGCATGAACTGCTGCTGTGTCAGAAGGGGGTGGGGTGGGGGGAGCGAGCCTGTAGCAGCTGTGTCTGCAAGCCAGCCATCGTCTTTAGGAGCTCTGTCTGCTCTTTCAATAAGTTGATCATCTCATCCTTGTATTGCTGCCTCCTCAAAAAGTTCTCTTTGTAGTCCTGCCTGCATTTCTGTCTCCAAGCCTTGGTTTCCCTTCTGGTGGTCTCGGTGGAATGCAGGAGCTTTTGAAACGTGTCCTTCTTGCTTCGGTGAGGCTGCTTTCTTATCTGCCTCAGTCGACCCGTTGGGGTAGCCCACCAGCCCGCGAAGGAAATATCTAGAGAAAATGAAACATAATGAGTAAAGCCATTGTTCTCGCATTCCTCAAAGAACAGATGTAACAGTTTGCAAAGCACATTCCACGCTGACTGACACACGGTGCACACTGCTGTTCCGTGACTGATCTGCCAATGGTAAGCTGCTGTTTGGTGCCATGAATGGTCCTTTGATCTGACTTACGGGGATCCAGGGAAGAGTTTGCATGGCTAAAATTGAATGTGCGCTTTGAATTTTATGTTATTTTGGGGCACCATGCTCCACAGGATATGACTGTGGAGGCTGATATCTCTCGCTCCTTAGAGTACCCTTGCAAGCTAGAATGCATATCCTCCATACAAGCGGATCTAAGCCGGGACTGTACGCTGCAGGCTTGTGTGCAGCCATGGTCCCCAGTAACATGATTAGCAACTGGTGAGGGAGAGTGTCCTTGTGTGGGGGAGGAAATGTATGCGCTTTTCTGTGGAATGTGATGCGAAAGCTATGGAAGTATATCCAGGAAACTTTCAGTGAGCTCTCTGCAGAGGATTATTGGAGAATTGCTGCATGCAGTAATGAGCTGCTAATGAGTGCTGAGTAGATGTACTGGTGAGTGGGAAATCCAATGTAACAGCAACTACCCCAAAACACTGCACTCACCCTAGCATACCACTTGGTTGTTAGTTAAAAGAAATTAGCTCCCAAACAGACAAGTGTGGGGTAGTCAAACACCAGAGCTGCCTCTGAAGCACTGGCTGCTAGTCTTTGGGGGGGTGGGGCGTGAACAGCTCCTGACTCACACTATCTGCTGCACCCCTTCCAGCCTCCTGGTCATCGTCCATCTCCACCTCCTCATCCCAGGGTGCTCCAGTGTCCGTTGGTGCCAACGTGTCCGTGGGAGTTTTGGGAGTGGCTGTGGGGTCCCCACAGAGGATGGCTTCCAGCTCCTTGTAAAATCGGCAGGTAGCACTGTGGCGTGTCTGTCTCGTACCCTTTCTCTGACATGGCCTGAGAAATCTGGGGTCCAAGGGGAGGTAACGTCACCTACCATTTCTCTCTCTCTGATTAAGGTAGTGGTCCTCAACCAGTAGTGTGCTTGTGAAGGGCAGTTGCTGTTGAAACCTATGAGTAGTGCATCTGCTGGGAAAGGTTGGAGCCCACTGGATTAAAGCATTTACTAAGTGTATTTCCTGATTAAACTGACTTTTAAAGAGACATTTTTTTCCACTCATGGTGTCCTAATGGTACCCTGGTGGAGATCAAGTGCAGGGTTCAAGTTAGGTCACCTTAGTGACAATTTTTTAGAACTTTGTATAGAGTGAAAATCTTTCTGCTGCATGACTTGAGCAGCGGCGTAACCATGCTATCCTTTCTCATTTCACTAGTGAACATTGTTTTGTGGTTAATAAAAGGGTGTAAAAGACAGTGTACCTAAGACATATGTCTAATATACCAGTCCTCATCTTTGAAAGGAGGAGGTTTGTGAAAACCAATGCACTTGATGTGAAATATATGAGCTCTTCTCTTCCACTGGCCTGGAAGGATTTTATTTTGTGTTTCAGCCCTTTTACTTGTTCCAGCTTAAACACAACATATACTAATAAATTACTTACCAGCCTTTTCCTTAAATGTAGCATTTTATATATCTCCAGTACAACAAATTGAGAGTATTAAGGGGATGAAAGAGGTTGGTGAGGGTTAGTGCTGCCTGCCTATATTCCAGATTTCAGCGTTTGTGCTTTTTGTTTGGGTCCCTGAATGGGGACACTTAGAAGAGCACTGTTGAGTGAAAGGTTTTTTAAAAAAAGAAACGAGTCTTGTAGCACTTTGAAAGAGGAACAAATGTATTTATTGCATGAGCTTTCAAGTGCCCCAGGACTCCTTGTTTTGCTGAACTAGAGTAACATGGCTCCCACTCTGGAGGGTTTTTTAACTCTCTAATGTTACTTATACTAGTCACCTTAGGTATTACAATGGTAGTTCACAGGGGCATGTATTGACTCTCCAATGTGGTAGGTAATTACCCAAGGAAGCATGGTTCCCTGTCTTGAAGTGCATATGAGCTAACTGAAGATGATGCAAGAAGCATAAACACTGGCAAGGAAGGTAAGAGGGAGGCTAAAGATCTATTATAAGAACTGGTTATGTAGGGCATTTGTGAGCATATAGCTGTCACTGGTTCCCCTATACAGACGGTTTTCTTTTTGATCAGGGCTTTTCACATCACAGGGAAGAGAACAATAACTTTTTAAGTGTCTTTGAATAAAAATTGATAGGGGAAAATGGAGGCAGTGATCAATTGAATATTTTTTGGTTACATTTGTTGACACAGGTTTGGAAGAGCTATGTATATTCTGCAGTTATGATGTATTGAGAGGCACTAACAAAAAAAGCAACCAAGCGTTGATACTTTGTGGTGATAATTCTGACCTGGTGTGTGTGCGTTGTTGTGTGAATGTGGTCAAACTAGATGTAGTGTAACTGCACACAGGTCAAATAAGTCCACTCGGTTACTATATGCTTAAACAGGTCCCCTTCATAGCAAAGGTGACTTTCAAGGTGCATCATCTTCTTTTCCTTTGTGTTTTCATAGTCCATAATAAAACAGCACAAGAACTTTGGGGAAGGAACTGCCGCTCACTGTGTGTTTATGCAGCATCTAGTATAGGGTCTTGACCCTGATTTGAGTCTCTTGGTACTACTGTAGCATATTTAATTATATCCAAAAGTGAGGTTTAAAACCTACAGGATGATGGGAATAAGCTATACAAATCCAGAGTTCCTGGTACTGAGTGAGTATCTTTCCATGCTTTACAGAATTTCTAGACTCTATAGTTCTTAAGTAATGCTTCTTAAAAATTAAGGATTTTTTTTGAGATGCAAGAAAACTTACATTAATGCAACAGTTCAGACAAAGTCTGGCAGTGCAAAAGATGAATATTATTACTAAGAAGAACCTTGCCTATGTTTTGCAGTTCTTAAAAGCGAAAGTTAATGTTGAGGTGAGGAACTGAACTCCTGCCTTTCGTTACCTGACTTTAAGATGCATTTAAGATAACTGCATAACAGACTTCCCTAAATTTGTAACTTTGAGCATGAGTGCACTCATTTTTCATTAGATATTGGCAGAATATCATCAGGAACATATTGACAAATTGGAATAGTTTCTCTAATAGGCTTGTCTTAAATATGCCCAATTGGGAAGCTTCAGCTACCAGTATCTGATAATGATGAAGTCGAATGCACTTTTTACTGCTTTAGTCTGTTAAGAAAGGGGAAATTGAGAGCACAAATCCCACTAAGCATTTTAGCAAACAGCTGTATTGAATCAGATGGGATACCCAGTGCTTTCCTGATGTGTCTATTTGGTAGGATGAGATTTAAATGGATTTATATCAAGGCCAACCAAACAGCAGCTACTCTTGTTTTGAAGATTGCCAATATTGGTTTGAGGGGCTTGGTTGCCAGTGGTCCTGGAACCTAGAAAAATTCTAACTGAAAATAATATGGGGAAAATTAAGGCATCCTTGTCAGTTAAAGCTCTGAAGTATCTTGAAAGAGTTAAGCTTTAATTAGCTCACTTGTAAGGTATTTAATGTCCCTATTAAAACTCAACTGCTGATAAATTTTTTCCTTACGGTGAATAAAATTTGTTAAGGAACTGAGCCTCTGCCTCTCAGATCTCAGGCTCACATGTCGAAGCTGGCAGTGCTAGAGGCTAGTTCCTATCTGTGTGACAGCATTTTTAATTTAACAGGACTGGCTTTGATGTTCTCAAGTATTTATAGGCAGCCTCAATCACTTTAATGTGCACATTTTTAACTGGAGCAAAAGTTTCTCCTCCTGCATAAACTTCCTCCCCTCCCCTTTGTCCGTTGTGGATTTGCAGATTGTATGAATGCCTTCTAATAGAAACCGAAATACTATGGAAAAAACACTTCTGGGTTCAGTAATGGGGTGGGGTCAATCTTGTTAGAGTGCTTGTAGTGCTTAAGTACCTCTGTTCTAGAGGTAGCAGATCTAGTGAGATGGATTTAAGCAAAGTGTAATTATTCTGTGATCTTCTCCTACTTGGATTTCTTCTTGGTGAACACTAGGAGTGTAGCATTTGCCACACTGCGGCTGACTCCAATTCTATGTAGCTGAATGCCCTCTATCTCTCTGACACTGTGCAGCACTGGAGGCCTCAGAGGAAGGTATAAGAGTCTGGCAATATGCAGACTTGGAGTAATCTTTCACCCTCATTAAATCGCATCCTGGCCTCTAGTTGATAAAGATGTGTGCAGGTCCTGAGCACGAGTTTCAGTTAGAGCTGGTTACAAAGAATTCTAACAAAACCTTTTTCATCAGAATTTTCTGATTGATCGAGATCAGAACATTGGATGGGGCTGGTTTTGATTTCAGAACGTTCTGACTGAACTCAGGCAGGAAGATGCTTTCCTGCTGTGGTAGCCCATCTCATGGCTACTTCAGAATCAAGAACTTGAGAGCTTCTGGGTGTGAGCCAGCCCCCCAAGTGCTTTGCCAGGCTCAAGTATCTTATTATGGAGTCTGTGCTTCAACTGCTGGCAGACCCTGCCCTCTCAGAATGGGTACTGAGCATTTCCGAATCGGTTAGGAATCCTCCCCGTGTTCTGAGTCTGCTGGCAGACCCTGCCCTCTCAGAATGGGTACTGAGCATTTCCGAATCGGTTAGGAGCCCTCCCCGTGTTCTGAGTCTGCTGGCAGACCCTGCCCTCTCAGAATGGGTACTGAGCATTTCCGAATCGGTTAGGAATCCTCCCCGTGTTCTGAGTCTGGTGGCAGATCCTTGTTGCTGGCACTGAAGAGAGAATCTAAGTCTTCCAAAGATTCAATGCCAGGGGCTTGTGGAATCTCTGAATGGAGGCAAGGACTCGGAGATGCACTGAAAGAAGATGGACAGTCTGTAAATTGGAGGGATTGCTGACTCAGGAGCCCAGGAAGGGTCTGAGACCAGTCATCGAAGGATTGGCATACTTTCCCCCTGCCTCCCACTGCTAAAAGGGAGGAAAAAAGGTTTAAGATCCTTCACAGGGATTTGAGAATTTCTGTAACTCCCCTCGTACCGTTCCCAGGTTAGTCACTGCTGCTAACTAAAACGGGCAAAACAGGCCTCTGCCCTGAAAGAAAAATACGCGTGTGGGTGTGCACACGCACGTGCTCGCACACAAAGAACAAAGAGCTAGACCTGTTTTGAAGGAAGTTTTTATTCCACGGGAGGTTTACAATTTGGGATGATGAACTAACAGGCTCTGGTAGGGCAAAATGATTGCAGTTGTGGGATAATATCCTGAATTCAAAGACGAGCTCCTTGATTCACTGCTGTGGTGGAGGAGGGCAAATGAGTTGCCAACATACTACTGCAAGCGAGCTAGGCTGCGGCGAACTCTGCATCTCAAGCTATGGCTTCTGCCATCGCTGTGTGCTGGCCATCTTGGCTGCAGTTATTGGGTCTTCCCCCAAAGGTGGGACAAACTGTTCAAGACCTTCCATTTGATGGCCCCTCATTCTTTTCCAGAAAGGCAGATGTGAGGTTTCATAGTCAGAAGGGTTCAAGGGAGGCCCTCAAGTCTCTTGGGATTTATGTACTGGTGGCAAAAAGAAAATCGTTCCTCCCACAGCAGACCCAATCTGGGGTACACATCAGCCTTTCTTGATGTGTACCCCAGAACTGTGCAAAAGGAGGAGCAGAAATGACAAGAAGCTGCCTCTTCCCTGCCCCTTTTCTTCAGCTGACGGTTCTTCTAGGCAAACTAGGTCTTCTAAACAATTATTCTGACCTGTTGGTCGAGCAATTGACCACTTACCGGTACCATTTGGTACCAGTGGCACCAGTACCACTTTTGCCAGCAGGCTGGTCCACCTTCTGAGTGCTTGGTCCTGCATCAGCGAGGGTCAGTAGGTCTTGAGCCTGGGGGAACTGGGTTACTCTTCAGTTGATTTCTGAACCTCCCACCCGCCTTTCCTGTCTCTCTTCAGGGACCAGTCTTATAAGTGTGTGCTACTTCAGGGGCTCTAGTCTCTGCTCATGGGGGCTATTCAGGAAGTTCTTGCATCCTTCAGAGGGAAGGGACTTTATTCCTGTTATTTCCTAATCCTTAAGGCACAGAGGTGTTGTACGCTTATATTTAGATCTAAGACCATGGAAAAGTTCCTAAAGAAAACACAGTTCCAGGTGGTTACTCTAGTGAAGGGGTGGGCAATAAAATTTGCAGGTGGGCTGATGGGCATGGTGGCGAGCCAGCTTGGGGCCAGGGTGGGGGCAGGTGGAGGAGAGCTGGCGGGGGGACTTGGAGCAGGTGGGGGGGGGACAGAAGGGGGCAGCGAAGCACCAGCCCTGGAGTGGCGCAGTGCAGTGCCAGCCGGGGTGGGGGTGGGGGGGGACGGTGCAGTCCCGGCCCCAGCCCTCGAGCAGCATGGACTGGCACTGGTTGTGAGAGGGGGCAGAAGGGTGTGGTATGGCCCCAGCCCCAGGGTGGCATGGTGCAGAGCCGGTCAGCGGGACAGTAGGGGGTGGCACGGCCTGGCCCCAGCCCTGGAGCGGAGCAGCACTGGGCGGAGGAGGGCAGCGGAGCGCCAGGCAGAGAGGGGCAGTGGGGTCAGACTGCGGCCTCGGGTGGGCTGTATGCAGCCTGCCCACTCCTGCTCTAGTGTCTGTTATTTCCTCCTTATATCCCAGGAGCTGCTATGCTACTCTACACTTATAGGAAGCTTGTTTTTTATGTGCTGGTTCATCAGTCACAGAAACTTTCTCATATACATGATTGCACTACCAAGTTGCGGTATGCCCTTTTCACATGTCAGCAACCCCATGCATATTCATGAACTGCATGGCTTTTGGTGTAAATGTGACGACTGGGGAGTCTCTGTAGTTCCTTACCTGGATGATTGGCTAGAGAGAGGCCAGTCCAGGTCTCAGATACCCTCCAGCATCACCACTGCTTAGTTTATTCTTGATGTGCTGGGGCTCCTGTTCACTACACAAAATCTATTCTGCTATCTTTTGAAAGAACAGAATTCTTTGGGAGCATTTGCTAAAGCAGGTGTGGGCAAATGGTGGCCCATGAGAGCCTTTCATCAGGCCCTCCAGCAGGGCCTGGCCAGAGCATGGCAGTTGCCACTCGCTCCTCGCCACCCCACCACTTCCCCCATCCCTTTCCAGCTTGCTTAGATGTGGCCATCAGGCCAAAAAGTTTGTTCACCCCTGCTCAGAAGGCCAGGGTTTTCCTGCTGGAGCACTGGTTCTGAACAATGGGGATCATTTGCTCTAGATCTAGATCTATTTTGTCTCTTATGGTTTACAGTTACCTCACACTTTTAAGACACATGGAGGTCTGTAGTTACTTGATGCTGCGTGCCAGGCTACGCCTCAGAGAGAACTGCAGGGTTGGGAAGCCTCAGTATATTCTCTGGCTCATCATCATGTGGACATGGTGGTTCAAATATTTTCTTAGGTCTTGTCCTCTCTGGGCTGGAGGGATAACCTGCAAATATTTGCAAGGGTGTTCCTTTTTCCTGTACACAACTGTTTCTCATTCTAGTCAGAGATGCATCAAATTTAAGCTGGTGCATCTTAGTGCCCCTTCAGATTCAGGGACTTGGGTCTCCTCAGGATCTAAGTCTCTATATAGATATCAGGGAGCTTGCATGGCGTACCTTTTGTGTAGAATCGTAGAACTGGAAGGGACCATGAGGTCATCGAGTCCAGTCCCCTGCACTCATGTTTGGACTAAGTGGCACCTTAAACCATCCCTGACTGGTTTTTGTCTAACCTCTCCCTCAAAATTTCCAGCAATGGAGATTCTACAACCTGCCTCGGCAACTTATTCTAGTGGTTAAATCACCCTGAGAGCTAGGATTTTTTTCCTAATGTCCAACCTGAACCTCCCTTGCTGTAATTTAAGGCCACTGCTTCTTGTCCTATCATCAGCGCTTAAGGAGAAGAATTTTTCTCCCTCCTCCTCATAACAACCTTTTAGGGACTTGAAAACTGTTACCATGTCCCCTCTGTCCCCTCTTTTCCAGACTTAATAAACCCAGTTCTTTCAATCTTCCCTTGAAAGTCAGGTGTTCCAGACTTTTAATAATTTGAGTTGCTCTTCTCTGGACTTTCTCCAAATTTTTCTTGACATGAAGCACCCAGAACTGGACACAACACTCCTGTTGAGGCCTAATGGGTGCAGAGTAGAGTGGAATAATTATTTCTCATGTCTTACTTAAAATGCTCCTGTTAATACATCCCCGAATGGTGTTTGCATTATATCATCAACTCATATTAAGCTTGTGGTCCTCTCTGACACCCAGATCCCTTTCTGCAGTACTCCTTCCTAGGCAGTCATTGCCCATTTGTATGTGTGCAATGGTTTGTTCTTTCCTAAGTGGAGTCCTTTGCACTTGTCTTTATTGAATTTCATTCTATTTGCCTCAGACCATTTCACCAGTTTGTCCAAATCATTTAGAATTGTGATCTTATCCTCCAAAGCACTTGTAACCCCTCCCAGCTTGGTATCACCTGCAATTTTTATAAATTCGCTCTCTATGCCATCATCTAAATCATGAATGAGAATGTTGACCAGGACTGGACCCAGAACCGATCCCTGCGGTGCCCCGCTCATTATGGCCTTCCAGCATGACTGTGAACAGTTAACTACTCTCTGGGAGCGGCTATCCGACTGTTTTGCATCCATTTTATAGTAGCTGCATCTAGATTAGGGCTCTCAAACACACAGCCCGCGGGCGGAGTTGCCTCCTGCGGCCCGCGACAAAAGCCGGAGTTCAGGGGTTCCCAACCCCTGGCTGGCTTTTCAAACGGCCTGCACCCCCCCGGCTGGGAGCCAGCAGCCAGGCTGCGGCCGCCTGCCTCCCACCCAGGGTCCTGCCGCCATCGGCAGTGCTTCCGGGCCAGGCTGCGCGCACCCCCCCTGCTCCCCCCCCCCCAGGCTGCGCAGCTCACCAGGCCTAGCCCTGGCCTGCAGCGGCAGGGTAGTGTGGCCCAGCGACCAGAGCAAACGGACCCAGCGCCTGGGGCCTGGTCAGGGCTGGCAGGAGGGGGGTGTGGGGAGGGCTCCCATGGGGGCTCTGTGCTGGGGGAGGCTACATTGTGTCCCAGTGGAGGGCTCTATTGAGGCCCAGTGTGCAGCTGGGTGCTAGACTATGGCAGCTCCCCTCCCCTCCGGGATTGGGGTTGCAAGCAGCCCTTTCCATTTTTTTCTCCTTTTTAAAAAACAAAACAAAACAAAAAAACTTTAAACAGTTTAATTGTAATAAAAAACCTTTCTAAAAATTAAATTTCAATTAAAAATGCATTCAAATTCAATTAAACCCAATTAATTTGGTTGACAATCCCTTTAATAATTTTTTTAATGTAATTTTAATTAAATAAACTGGTGGCCCTGTTTTATGAAAAGGTTTCAGTGATGCGGCTGTCCGACCAATATCTTAGTCTTCATGTGGCCCCCGTGGTGATTTGAGTTTGAGACCCCTGACTTAGATTGTACCACTTCTCCTGTAGTCACAAGGCGTGTTACCCTATCACAGAAAGCTATCAGGTTGGTTTGACATGATTTGTTCTTGACAAATCCATGCTGACGATCCCTTAACACCTTACTTTCTTCTAGATTTTTGCTAATGGATTCCTTAATTATTTGCTTCATTATTTTTCCTGGTACAGTGGTGAAACTGACTCATCTATAATTTCCTGGGTTGTCCTTATTTCCCTTTTAATATATTTGCTCTTTTCCAGTCCCCTGGGACCTCTCCAGTTTTCCATGATTTTTAAAGATAATAGTCAATGGCTCAGATATCTCCTGACTCACTTCCTTGTGTATTCTAGGGTGCATATCTTCAGGCCCTGGTGACTTGAAGACATCTAAATTGTCTAAGTAATTTTTAACTTGTTCTTCCTGTGTTTTTACCTTCCCTACATCAGGCATCCAGTCACCACCAACCTTCTCAGTGAAGACTGAAACAAAGAAATCTTGTAGTTTCTCTGCCATTTCCATATTTTCTGTTATTGTTGGTACTCTGACAAAAGAGCAGCCATGTTCCATGAGACAAAGTGGAGAGTGTCTGACACAGTTGTGTGAGGAAGCAATATTCCTTTGGCATTTTTACATTGGTGGTTCCATGAACCCGAGAGCTATTTATCTTTTGGGAGCTCAAACATCTCTAATAGACCACTGGAGAAGATTGTTTGTTTGTAGGTTATCAGGAATGTTCTCTTCACCCAGGTGTGTCCAGGCCCATTTTCAAGCAGTGGGTTAGGGTTAGGGTTACTCCTGAGTAGGTCACAGCCTAGGTTCACTGACAGCTTTTTCCTACCCTGGTCAATAGGCCTGCTGTATGCCCTCCCACCAGCTCAGCTTCTGCCAAAATCAAGCTGAAGCCTGCACACCTTATTTTAATAATCCCCGTGTGGGTTTTTCAATATTTAATTTTCAACTCTACTAGCCCTATTGATCACACCTCTGCTGCTGCTCCGAAGACATGTGGATGTGATCTGGCAGGACCACAGCTGCTTCCTTAACCCCAACTTTTAGGCCCTTCCCCTGAGAGCATGGATGCTTCATTGATATCAAGCATGGAGTAGGTTTGCTCTAAGTTGGTGGAAGAAGTTATGCTAAATAGTAGGAAACCCTCAATTAGATGTGCATACCTTGTTAAATGGAAGAGATTTTCTGTTTTGGTCCTTACAGAAAGCTGTTCTTCCAGCTCATGCTGTGATTTTTGCCATATCTTGGACAGTCTTTTGTTTCTGAAACAACAAGAGTTAGCTCTTAGTTTCATCAGAGTCCATTTGATGGCTGTCTCTGTTTTCCATCCTTCTGTGGATATGCCTCCGAAACTCACTATACATCAGATTTCCAAAGGGTTTGTTCAGTTACGCCCACACATTCATAGCCCTGTTACAAAGTGAAGTTTAAATTTAGTTTTAGCCAAGTTGATGGTGAACATCCCTCCCATTGAGCTACTGACAATTACCAAGTTGAGTTTCTTGGTATCTATGACCTCAGTCAGGAGAGTAGGGGAGTTGCAAACTTCAGTGTCAGAGCCTCCCTATACAGTTTTTCTTTAGGGACAAGGTGTTCCTTCAACCTCATCCAAAATTCCAGGCTAAAGTGGTTCTGATTTTCTTGTTAATTCATCAGTTTACTGACTTTCTTTCCAAACTCTCTCATTTAAGTAAAGGGGAAGAAAAGTGCCATGCTTGAGTTTGGGCTTTTTTTTACTTGGGTTGGACTAGGTCTTTCAGATCTTGATGTCAACTCTTTTTTTAGCATTTTCACATAGAGTAAAGGACCACCAAGAGAAACTCTTCCCGGGTTTCTGACTGTGTTAATTTATGCTACCAATTGGCTGATATTGCATCTGTAACTAAAATGGTGGTTCATTCAGACAAGTCGCAGGCAACTTCTGTGACCTTTCTGGCTTGTGTATCTATAGTGGACATTTTGTAGGAAAGCAACCTGGCTAATAGTCCACATGTTGACCTCTCACTGTGCCACCTCTCGTCAAAATGGAGGTGATGCAAGATGTGAATGCGTGGTCCTACAATCCTTGCTCCAGTAGGCTTTAAGCTCACCTGCAGTTCAGACTGCTTGTTTGTCACCTGTGGTGGAATGAGAACATGTGCAATCACTTATAGAAAGGTAGGTAATCATTTTTCTTCAACTCTTCTTCGAGAGGTTGCACATGACCTGCCTTCCTTTTCTCTCTCGTTGGAGTCTTTCTGGGTCAGCGCAGCCCTTCGTGCTTCTTGCAGTGATAGGAAGCACCAGAGGGTGCTCCCATTGCCCTGGTGGGTGGTGCTGAGGAAAAATATCTGACAACTGCAAGGTATGCACATTCCTACTGAAGAGTGGACATGTGCAACACAACTCAAAGAACGAAGTGGGATTTTCTCCCACGAAAGCTGATGTGATAAATAAATCTGTTAGTCTTTAGAAGTGCCACAGGACTGTTGGTTTTCTACAATAGACTAACACGGCTACCCCTTTGGAATTTGTTTTTTTAATGTTCCTAATGTACAGTGACTTTGTGTGTGCAGGGTGTCAGTGTGAAAACACCAAAGGATTCTAGTTCCTGTGTGTCAAATACTGCCACTCCTTCTCATTTCACATCACCTACCAATTCATAGCCCATTCTACTTCTGCCCACCCGCCAGCTGGTGTTGAAGTTCTCAGCATTTTGTTAGCAGCACAAAAGGATATTTGGCTGTTAGGGAAGTCATGCGTATGTGTGTGAAAGCATAAGCAATAGAAGGTGTGTGTGTGTGTGTGTGTGTGTGTGTGTGTGTGTACACGTCTGTTAACGTGAACACACCTTGGTTGTACTAAGAAATGAGATGTGGCAAAGTGCCTCAGCACCAGACATGCATCTACTGATTTGACATGTGTAGATTGGAAAATGTTGACTCCTAAAACTTAGCTATTTTTAAAATCATCCTTGTGTAGTCTGCAAAATTTGCATCCAGTTTAACTTCTTACTCAGTTTTTCTTTGTATGTTGATTTGTTTCATATATTGGTCTTCCAGTGGCCATTGTCTGAACTACTTCTCTGGTGATATCCTTCATGTGTGTGCAGTTGTCTCTGATGAATCTCACTGAGGCTAGGGATTTAATTCTAAATTCTTTCCCCCTACCACTGATCATCATTGTCATCCTTCCTGTGCTTCTGGGGCATGCGAAACTAGACTTTTAACTATTAGATTAGGCACAACTTTTGAACTTTTAAAATATTTTTAGTAGATATTTATATTAAGCATTTTTGTAATTTTATCAAACCAAGTTGTTTATATCACTTGTCAAAAGGTATAACATGACATTTTATTTAAGGATATTTCTCAAGTAGCATTTTTCTTTCTTTGCCTGCCTGTAAATTCTTATTATTGATATGTTTTCTTCAGGTTGTGCATTATTCTTATGGTGAAATTGTCTACCAACATTTAGTGATAAAAATCGAACACTTCCAAGCCTAGTTATTAGGTGCTGCTTAGCTAAAATTACAAATGACAGCTTGTTCTTTTTGCTGCCAATGAAGAAGTATGTTGAGGGGTGAAAGTGCTCTGACTTGTTGTGTTGATGATGAGTTAAACTAACACAGTTACCCCTTTGTACCTTGGTGGTAAGTTGCACTGACCTGTTAAAAGTGGGTAACCCTTCAGGAAAGGGGCCGCTTTAATCAAGCTACAGATACAAATGGGGCTAGTAAGGACATAGCAGAGAAACCAGAGCGCAGGCAACCTTGGCTGAAAACAGCTCCTCAGGCTTCATTACCAGGATGTGTCATATAGCCTCAGAAGTACCAGCAGTCCTATGACCTAGGGATAAATAGACTGCTAGCTGGCATTTTATAGTCACATGTAAGTTAACACTTTTTACAAAATAGCTCTTTAACAAGTCTGTAGTTTAGGGAACGGTGCTGCGAGTCCTCTCTGGGGGGCTTGTGGTGTTTGTCCTAGAGGCATCCCTTTCCCCTCAGTGAGTGGCGTTATAGTCCAGACCTGTGTTCATTGGTGGTATTTTACATGGTTTATGAGCTCATTTCTTCTCATTTCCCCACTTCATTAAACGCAATCCAGTTGACTGAGGTTGGGCTTGAATCACACAAGTAACATCAGCTCCAGCTGGTCAATAGATTGGGATGCCAGAAGTTACTAGGCAAGTTAATGGAACTGGGTTTTTTTTTTAAATTTGCCCCAAACAGACTAGCTGGTACATGGCAATTGAAGCCTCTTGTTTTGTGCAGCTTCAGACTTAATATTTGACATAACGTCTTTGTACAATACTGAGCTAAAATTTCCCAGTCAGTACACAACTTTACATGCACATGCATGTGTGTGTGTCAATTCTCTGAAAGGAAAAGGCACCATGAGTACCTGCTATTGTGTTAAGGGCCCTCTGAATTGGTTAAAGCAAATCAGGCCTGCTTTGCTGGGTTCTCGTAAGGGCTGGGCTGGGCTCATGTAGTAACATCTTACTGAGCTGCAGTCTGACTGTCTGTCTGTTAACAGTCTGCACTCATCTGCTCTAGGTTTTGTATGTGCTAAGTAACGGTTCCAGTGAATTAAGCCCCTGCAGTCAGTTAAAATCAGCTTAACTGTTGTAGATTCAGGCAGTTCTTCCTCAGGGCCTTGCCTTGTGAAACTCTTTGGACTGTCATGGAGAATAGTCTCCTTTTGGGATCTTGACCAAACTTTTATATGCCAGCCCCTCAATTGAAGGGCCCCCACTGTATTTAAAGAGAAGTAGTTTTGGTTTAAGTAAATGAGATGCTGGCAGTGAAATGCTGCTAGGTGCGGTGTTCTGGGTGTCTTCTGGCATGCGTTTCATGGGATGACTGTTGAGAATAGATCATGCTAAGATGCCCTCAGCTTGCTCAGTGTGTGTTGATAGTGTCCACTATCTGAGAAGAGAGTCTGCCCAACAGCATCACTCCAGGGTGCCTGAATTTGAAGAAGGAACTGGACTGCCCTAAGGCTCCTGGTATTGATGAAAGATCAGTTACTTTAGCTGTTGTAAAAACTAGACCAGCTCTTTCTCTCTCTCCCAGAGTTTATAAACTACCACCTCTACAGTTTGTCTGAAACAAAATAGGAGCTAACAGCAGTGCCATTCTTTCCCACCACAAACCTCCATAATCTTCTTTTTGGAGGACATGCCAAGAATTGTTACGTAGTCATGATTGCACCTGCACCTGCTCCATATGATGTATGTAGACACACGAGACCTCTGCAGAGCTCACTTGGGGAGTTCCTGGCAGAGAACCTGAGTAATAAAACGGAGTGACCTAGCCAAAGAATGCAGAATACAGAAGTCCTGGAAGTATTTTAAGTCTTGGGAAAGTCAGAACTCCCAAATAGAGTAGGAAGGAAGAGGGGGAATGTGCTCAACAAAGCTGGCAAGTGGGAGACATTTTGGCTTCGGTTGCTGCTTTCTCCCTCTTCCTCCAGGGGGTGCTGGCACAAAGATGCTTGTAGATGTTTGGCCTATGTTTAAATGGTTTGATAGCTACACCCTTTTGTGATGGGCACAGCTTTTGCTGCTTGGCACCAGGACCGAATGTGACTGCAGGGGTGGCCCGTCTGGTATGGTTGGTTGCTGTCCCAATCTGGAAAGAACAAAACTACATGGAAGGTTGGGATGTGTTCACTGTCTAGCTTCCTGGTTGTGTCAGGGGATGAGGAGAAGCAGAGAAGTTTAAGGCTTCACTGTAGTTACTTGATGAGCCTGGGATTATTTAAATTGCTTTTTGTACTGAAGCCTCCCACTGTGTGTGTATGAGAGCAGAGGGGTGGGAATGGGAAGTAGAGTGGCATTCTGTTAGTTGGAGTTTCCAGTGAAATGCTAAATTTCTGGGATCCCTTTGAACCTCCATTCTGGAAGGATGTTTATAGTCAACTGTTTGCATTACTGGAGGAACTGAGTACTCACTGCTTATTCATTTAAATGAAATTCTGAAGCACTGCCTAAAGTAGCCTTCATAAGTTGTGTGGGTTTTTTTTTCTTTGTTAATAGAAACTCTACCAAAAATGGGGCAGCAGATTGTTCCAGTTGCATCTCGTAGCAACCATTGTGACACAGTAGACTGGTTTTCAGTTTGCTATTTTCTGTTTCTACTTTCTTTGCCATCTCCCTGGCTGTAGGTGGAGCCTGCTGGGTGTTGAGGGGTTAATTGATCTTGCTTTGGAAGCAGCTGGCCAGTTTACACTCCTTGCTGGGCTGTACAAAAATACTTCTCCTTTGAAGTGCTGGGAGGAGCGGCTAAGGGTAAAATCTGGAGTGAAGCTGCAGTGGAGCTGTTTCCAGTAGGTTGTTTAGCAATCAGGCTGTGCCTGCTGCTTGCAGTCACCCTGGGAGATGGCCGAGTTACAGCCTTTCCAGTTTCTTGGCTTGCGTCTCTTTTGTCTGAAGTCTCTCAAAATGACTTAATTTCTGGCCAACTCTTGATTTGGGGTTGACTCCAGTGTTTATAAAGGTAATAAATAAGAGACTGCTGCCAAAAAGATACCTGGGTGCAATGCAAAACCATCTGCTCTGTTTAAAAATTACCTGATATTCAGACCCCGGACAACAACCCCACCCGCCTTTGTACAGAAGAGAGAGGGCTGAATAAAATGACCTAAATCGGGAAGACGGTTGGAGTACTGAAAATAGGCAGCTGGAGCCTGTCCTTGGGGAGCAAATTACCCTGCAAAAGCCCCTCTGCTCAGACCAGTGCTGGCTAAACTCTGGGACAGTGAGTAGGCGTAAGCCATGGGTTGGGGGAAGGAATATTTCTAACTTTTTTGTGTGGGGCAGAAGCTGGCCCTTTCCCACTATATTTAATGGGAGCAAGATGTGGCCCTCTTAGAGACGACTTCTGGTTCTCTAAGGCTTAAAAATTCCAGGTAAATTGTTGCAGGCAATAAAATGTGATGAAACTCTGCGTCCTGCTTGTTACCTCCTGGGATCTTTAGTGCTGGGGAAGAAGGAGAGGAGGAGAGAAACTGTCTCTTCTCCTCTCTGCTCCAGCATCAGGCTGGCTAATGGGCGAAACTGGCAACCCTTTATTTATTTATTTATTTTTTGGTAACAAGTGAGCTGAAACCTTCAATAGAATGGTCCTACCTCACTACTGGGGTCAGCTGATGTGGCCAGTAAACAGGGGCAGAGACTGTTAGGTACAAGCATAGGGACTAGAAAAATGGAGTTGTGCTTGTAGGCATTAAGCTAATACAGACTAATATTAATTTTTAAAAAGTGGAGCTCTGTCCTTCCTTTCCCTACCACACTGTGGTATAAGAGCATGCATACTGCTCTGTGCCCCACACCTGTATCTTGGAAGGTCTGCTAGAGATTAATGCACAGAGAGCACTATCTGAAATGCAACCAGCCTGCCACTTAAGGGGAAATGCTGAGTCTAATCTTCACTGTTCATATGTTTAGAACCCTTCTGGACAATACTCTAGAACTCCAAGTGTATGACAGCATATCTTTAGAAATGTTAAACAGTAGTATGGACAGTGATGGCAAAATACCTTTTGCAGAATTCTGTAGGCTGATGTAAATACGTTATAGCAATTTATTTTCTATTCTATTTTAAAGGCATGTGCTTTTCTTGAATTTTGTTGGCTTTGTTCCTGTTTAAATTTGTAAAAGGATCTTCCCAAAAGTGAATAATTCTTCAAGAGTAAGTGCTAGGCAATTGGCATAGACTTATTTTTAAATAAGGGTTGAAAAATCCCAGTGGGGTATTTATAAAGGAAAAGATTTGGTGGTGGTTTGGGGAAGTTTTCACAGACTTCTCCGAATGTTAATGGGTGGTGGTAGCTGTGACATAAGGAATGGGCCAAATTTAGGGCCATCAGCCCTGTGGATAAACAACTACTACATCTAGAAGTCAGTTATCCTCATGACACTTCTCCTGAATTTGACAGAATAAAAAGATCATGTCAGAAATAATCAGTGCTTTTTTTCTAAAAAAAAAAAAAAAAAAAGGTACCGGAACTCCTATTGATGTCCGTCGTGTCATAAAGAAATAACACTGAAAATAGTGCAGTAAACAGTAAATTTTTGAATATATCAAAGAAATAAAAATACAAGGTAAAAACTGTTAAGTTTTATTAACTATGCAGGCCGCTAATATACTGAAAGACAACCTGTGAGGTCTTACAGCAGGGGTCCTCACACTTTTTAAATAGGGGGCCAGTTCACGGTCCCTCAGACTGTTGGGGGGCCGTATTATAATTAGAAAAAAACGTGAATGCGTAGCTATCACGTCTGCTGCTGGCCTGTGTTTCTGGGTACTGGGTGGCAGGCAGTAATGCATCCACACACTTTTTGTTGGTGCTGTGGGCTCCGGCCAGGCCCAGAGTGTGGGACTGACCGATGTTAGCCTGCTGGCCTGCTGTTGTGTACGCAACTAGTAGCCAATGTTCCCTCTAGGTTTGGTGGCTTGTGTGCAAAATTTTCAAGCCGTGTGAAAAACTTTTTCAGAATAAATTTTTGGGGAAAACTCACAAGACAGAAATTATAGGCATTAATTGAAGATAAAGTGACTGTAAATAGAATTAATTAATTGTGTTTAATTTAATTGGAATGAATTTGGAATTGAAATCTAATTTTAAGAAAGGTTTTTATTTAAAATTAATTTTTAAAAAGTTTTAAAAAAGGGAGAGAGAAAAAAGAAGGAAGGAGGAGACAAAGAAAAAAAGAAAGAAAGGAAGGAAGCAAAGACAGAAAGAGCAGGAAGGAAGGAAGACAAAGAAGAGAGAAAAAAAGGAAAGGAAGAAAAGAGAAAGGAAGGCAGGGAAGAGGAAGACAAAGAAGAGAAAAAGAA
>ML685954.1:8747921-8808082 GCA_007922175.1 Pelusios castaneus
AAGGAAGAGGAAGAGAAAGGAAGGCAGGGAAGAGGAAGACAAAAGAGGGGAAAAAAAGGAAAGGAAGAGGAAGAGAAAGGAAGCAGCCCCGGGGGTCTGGAGGGGGCAGTGGGGGCTGCCGGCCTGCGCGGGGGTCCCTCCTTGTCCCCACCTCCACCCCCACCCCTCTAACCCGGCCTCCCTCCAGCCCCCTTACCTGGCCGGAGGCTGGGAACCACAGAGACAGCCGGCAGAGCTGCTTGCCGGCCAGTCCGCTCCCGCCCTGAGCACGCTGTAACTGCGCATGCTCAGGGCGGGAGATTTAAATCTCCCCAGCCCGGCCCAGCCTGCACAGCTGGGAGGGAGCACCGGCGAGGACCGAACGCGGCCCCGGCAGGGCAGACAGACCCCGGCAACGGAGCCTGATCCTGGCCCCGTGCCGGGAGGCCGACGCTGTCGGGAGAGCGGGGCGGGGTCGGCTCTGGGCCAGGAAGTCGAGGCGGCCGGTGGGTGGGAGAAGGAAAAAAAGGTGCCGGAACGCCGTTCCGGTGTGTTCCGGCAGAAAAAAAGCACTGGAAATAATCATCCCCAGAATGGAAGCTACATTGGCTTTCAGGCATTACTTTTCAAGCTGCTCATTTAGCTGGTTTAGCATGACTTGGGTGAGTATCTTTTCTGCAATGGCAAGGAGTGAGATGCATGCTTTTTATTATAGGGCTTGACAAATTTGCTTTGCATCTAAGAGGAAGCCCAAAAATGAAGGAGCCAGATGGGTTTTTCAGCTTTTGAACAGCACTCTGTGTCCTGCTCTGCTGCTGGAACCGCTGACACTGTCCCGGAAGGCTGGGTGTGTGTGTGTGCTGCAGATCACTTCTGTTGTGTGCTGCCAAAAAAGGGCTCTTGCAGAGTCCACCCCCACCACTGCCATGCTGTGTGAAAGGGGGCCGTTGCTGAGTCCACCCCTCGCCTCCAACATGCTGTGGGAAAGGGGTGAGTCCCCTTTTAAGGACCTGTGGCACAGCCTCCTATTCCCAAAAATCTTAATTAGAGGCCAGCCATCTGCTTCATTCGCTCCTGGCCCCCACATTTGAAGATCTCCACAGGAATATTATCTGGACCCATTGCTGTCCCATTTTACCTTTCATGCTTTTGTAATGGTGATGCATTGAGAATTGATTTTTGAATCGGAAGTTGTGCAGAAACATCAAGCACTAATAGTGACATGGTGAATGTGCTGTTCAGAACCTTATTAAAGTGTAAAGTCCATGTTTTCACAATTGTTCATGACCGGTCAGCAGCAGTTATTCATCTGTATTCCAAATAAGTGTGTTAGATTTTGTTCTGTACATGGTCTTTAGCTCATTTTAAAAAACACATTTAAATAGATGAGTTTTTATTTTCTCCATAATATTTGAAGAGCATGGATGGATGTCAGAAGTTGCTTTATCTGAGCACACTTTTTAGTCAAACCGGTCCTGATACTTGCTCTTCACAGAGTTGGAAACTTCCTTAGTTGCAATGACCACTGTTTTCTTAAAAGATGACCAATCCAAATCACTGTTTGTCTGACATAAAAGTATGTGTAGAGAATCTGAAGTTTTTTAACAAGCTTTGCACAAGTGAACTTAGATTCAAGGTATGCAGATTGAGCTAGGGTATGGGAGTTGGATGACACCTGGACTGTTGTAAGTGGAGGATCACTGTCCTCTTAGATCTCACAAGCCACTGGTCAGGTAAGATGCATGCTCCCTGCACTGCGTAGATGGTTCTGTTGTCCTGATGGTCATGTTGGTATATGATGACACAGCCAATTATATGCCAGTGACCAGAGCAAGGATTCAGCCATCCTGTTTTGTGCATTGTGGCTTGTTGACTTACAGACTCTAAGGTCATTAAGGGACCATATGATCATCTGGTCTGACCTCTTGCCCAATGCAGGCCACAAAACCTCACTCACCCACTCCTGCAATAAACCTTTAACCTATGACTGAGTAACTAAAGTGCCCAAATCATGATTTAAAGACTTAAAGATACAGGGAATCCACCAGCAAGTGAGCCATTCCCCATGCTACAGAAGAAGGTGAAAATCCCCCAGACTCCTAGCCAATGTGCCCTGGGGGAAAATTCCTTCCCGACCCCAAATATGGAGGTCAGTTAAACCCTGAGCATGTGGGCAAGTCTCCCCAGCCAGTCACCCAAGAAATAATTCTCTGTAATAACTCAGAACCTCCCTCATCTACCCTCCCTTCTTTGCCTACTGGCGGTGGATATGCCAGTTGCCTAAGATCAGTCAGTTGCCAGACTAGGCCGTCCCATCATACCACCCCCTCCATAAATTTATCAAGCTCAGTTTTGAAGCCAGCTATGTTGTTTTGCCCCCACAGCTCCCCTTGGAAGGCTATTTCAGAACTTTATTCTTCTGATGGTTAGAAACCTGCCTCTAATTTCAAGCCTAAATTTCCTGATGGACAGTTTGTAATCATTTGTTCTTGTGTCCACATTGGTGCTGTACTCAAATAATTCCTCTCCCTCCCTCCTTGGGATTTATCCCTCTGATGTATTTATAGAGAGTCATATCTCCTCTCAGCCTTCTTTTGGTTTGGCTAAACAAGCCAAGATCCTTAAGTCTCCTTTATAATGCAGGTTTTCCATTCCGTGGATCAGTCTTGTAGCCCTTCTCTGCACCTGTTCCAGTTTGAATTCATCTTTTTTAAACATGGGGGTCCAGAATAGCATGCAATATTCCAGATGAGGTCTCATCAGCGCCTTGTCTAATGGCACTAACACCTCCCTATCTCTATTCGAAATACCTCTTCTGACACATCCTAGGACCGCATTAACTTTTTTCACAGCCACGTCGTATTGGTGGCTCATAATTATCCCGTGATCAACCAGTACCCCCAGGTTCTTCTCCTCCTCCGTCCCTTCCAACTGATGCCTCCTCAATTTAGAGGAAATATATTTATTTTGTCCCTAAATGCATGACCTTGCACTTCCCGCTATTACATTTCCATCCTATTCCTAATACTGCAGTTTACAAGGTCATCCAGATCTTTCTGTATGATATCCCAATCCTTCTCTGTATTGGCAACACCTCCCAACTTGCTGTCACTGGCAAACTTAATTAGCACATTCCCACTTTTTGTGCCAAGGTTAGTAAAAAAAAGATTGATTAAGATTGGTCCCAAGACTGATCCCTGAGAAACTCCACTAGTAACCTCCATCCATCCCGACAGTTCACCCTTCAGCATGTCCCGCTATAGCCTCCCTTTTAACCAGTTCCTTATCCACCTTACTGTATTCAAATTAATTGCCATCTTTTGTAACTTTACTAATTCCCCATGTGGAACGGTATCAAATGCCTTGCTGAAATCTAAGTAAATTGTGTCCACCGCATTCCCCTTATCCAAAAAATCTGTTACGCTCTCAAAAAAGGAGATCAGGTTGGTCTGGCATGATCTACCTTTTCATAGAATCATAGAATAATAGGGTTGAAAGGGACCTCACGAGGTCATCTAGTCCAACCCCCTGCTAAAAAGCAGGACCACTCCCCCTAAATTATCCCAGCCAGAGTTTTGTCTAACCGAGCCTTAAAAATCTCCAAAGATGAAGATTCTACCACCTCCCTAGATAGCCCATTCCAATGCTTCACCACCCTCCTCGTGAGAAAGTTTTTCCTAATATCCAACCTTGACCTCCCCAGCTGTAATTTGAAACCATTGCTCCTTGTTCTGTCCTCTGTTACCCTCGAGAACAGCCTAGCTCCCTCCTCTTTGGAGCACCCCTTCAAGTAGTTGAAGGTTGCTATCAAATCTCCCCTCAGTCTTCTCTTCTCTAGACTAAATAAGCCTAGTTCCTTCAGTCTCTCCTCATAAGTCATGTGCCCCAGCCCCCTAATCATTTTTGTTGCCCTCCGCTGGACTCTTTCTAATTTGTCCACATCCTTTCTGTAGTGGGGAGCCCAAAACTGGACACAGTACTCCAGATGCGGCCTGACCAGTGTCGAATAGAGGGGAATTATCACATCCCTCGATCTGCTGGCAATACTCCTACTGATGCAGCCTAATATGCCATTGGCCTTTTTGGCAACAAGGGCACACTGTTGGCTCATATTCATCTTCCCGTCCACCATAACTCCCAGGTCCTTTTCTACAGCGCTGCTACTTAGCCGATCGGTCCCCAGCCTGTAGCAGTGCATGGGATTTTTCCGTCCTAAGTGCAGGACTTTGCACTTGTCTTTGTTGAACCTCATGAGGTTTCTTTCGGCCCACTGTTCCAATTTGTCCAAGTCTCTCTGGATCCTGTCCCTGCCCTCCAGAGTATCTACCATTCCCCCCAACTTGGTGTCATCCGCAAACTTACTAAGCACGCAGTCTATTCCATCATCAAGATCATTAATGAAGATGTTGAATAGAACCGGCCCCAGGACCGACCCCTGGGGCACTCCACTCGTTACCGGTTGCCAACCAGACATCGAGCCATTGATTCCTACCCGCTGAGCCCGTTGATCTAACCAGTTTTCGATCCACCTTACGGTCCACTCATCCAACCCATACTTCCTTAACTTGCCAACGAGAATGTTGTGGGAAACCGTATCAAAAGCCTTGCTAAAGTCAAGGTATATCACGTCAACGGCTCTTCCCGCATCCACAAATCCAGTCATCTCATCATAGAAGGAAATCAGGTTGGTCAGGCACGATTTGCCCTTGGTGAATCCATGTTGACTGTTCCTGATCACTCTATTTTCCTCCAAGTGTTTCAGGATGGATTCCTTGAGGACCTGCTCCATGATTTTCCCAGGGATTGAGGTGAGGCTGACCGGTCTGTAGTTCCCCGGATCCTCCTTTTTCCCTTTCTTAAAGATAGGTACTATATTTGCCTTTTTCCAATCCTCCGGGACCACCCCCGTTCGCCACGAGTTCTCAAAGATAATGGCCAGCGGCTCTGCAATCACTTCCCCCAACTCCCTCAGCACCCTCGGATGCAGTTCATCCGGCCCCATGGACTTGTGCACTTCCAATTTCATTAAGTGTTCCCTAACCTGACTTTCCATCACTGAGGGCCACTCTTCTCTCCAGTCCGCGTTACCCCGTGTAGTAGCCTGGGAGCTGGCCCGCCCTGTGAAGACTGAAGTAAAAAAAGCATTGAGTACTTCAGCCTTTTCCGCATCATCCTCCACGAGGATGCCTGCCCCATTCAGTAAGGGACCTACACCACCTCTGATCCTTTTCTTGTTGCTGATATACTTATAGAATCCCTTTCTGTTATCCTTCACATCCCTTGCTAGCTGCAACTCCAATTGTCCTTTGGCCTTTCTGATTTTATCCCTGCAGTCCCGAGCAATATCTTTATACGCCTCCCTTGTCATCTGTCCAAGCTTCCACTTCTTGTAAGCTTCCCTTTTATGTTTCAGCTCCCCGCAGAGTTCCCTGCTAAGCCACGCTGGTCGCCGTCCACATTTGCTGTTCTTTCTGCACATCGGAATGTTATCTTCCTGTGCCTTTAACAGGGTTTCTTTAAAATACAGCCAGCTGTCTTGGACACCTTTCCCCTTCAGATCAGCTTCCCATGGGACCCTGCCCATCAGCTCCCTAAGGGAGCCAAAATCTGCTTTTCTGAAGTCCAGGGTGTGTGTTCTGCTTCTTTCCTTCCTTCCATTGATCAGGATCCTGAACTCTACCGTCTCATGGTCGCTGCTGCCCAGGTTGCCATTTACTTCTACTTCCCCGATCAATTCTTCTCTGTTTGTGAGCAATAGGTCTAGAGGTGCAAGGCCCCTAGTTGGTTCCTCCAGCATTTGTACTAGGAAGTGGTCTTCAATATTCTCCAAAAACTTCCTGGATTGCCTGTGCACTGCTGTATTATCTTCCCAGCAGACATCAGGATAATTGAAGTCCCCCATAAGAACCAGGGCCTGCGACGATCTGGAAACTTCTGTTAGTTGTCCATAGAACGCCTCATCCACCTCCTCTTTCTGGTCTGGCGGTCTGTAGCAGACACCCACCACAACATCCCCCTTGTTGCATTCTCCCCTAAACTTAACCCACAAGCTTTCAACCATCTTGTTTCCACTGTCATAGTGGAGCTCCGAGCAGTCGTACAGCTCTTTTACATATAACGCTACTCCTCCCCCCCTTTTTCCCTGCCTGTCCTTCCTGAACAATTTTGTAAAGCTGTGTTGTATTTTATCCCAGTTACCGTTAACCTTGATATCCTTAAGTACTTTCTCTTTAAAAAATTTTTTTCTAAGACCTTGCATACTACTGAGGTCAAACTAACAGGCCTGTAATTACCTGGATCACTTTTACTCCCTTTCTCGAAAACGGGAACTATATTAGCGATTCTCCAGTCATTTGGTACAACCCCCTAGTTTACTGATTCATTAAAAGCCCTTGCTAATGGGCATGCTGTTTCATGTGCCAGTTCATTTAATATCGGATGGAGATTACCCAGTCTCGGGCCCCCCCCGCCCCCCCCCGAGTTTAGTCCCATCAAGCAGCTTGAGTTTGGCTTCTACCTCAGATAGGGCAATTTCCACTTCCATGTTCTCATTTCCCCATTCCCGCTAGCGACCCTACCTCTATCCGCAAGCTATCATCACTCTCATTATAAACAGAGGCAAAGTACTTATTTAAATATTCAGCCCTATGGGATTATCCTTGACCTCCACCCCATCCTCAGTGTTCAGCGGGCCCAATTCTTCCATCTGTTTTCTTCCTAGTTATATGGCTAAAGAACCTTTTTACTATTGGTTTTAATTCCCTTCAAGGTCCAGCTCTGCTTGACTTTTCACCTTTCTCACTTTGGCTATGTCTACACTTGTTAAGTTAACAGACCCTGTAGTGTAGACATACCCGTCTACACTGGCTATAAGTCGATTTAAGCCTTAAGTCAACGTTCAGAGGTAGTGTTATTAAGCTGACTCAAGGAAACGCTTAAGTCGACTTAACAAGGGCTCAGCGTGGAAGCAGAGTTCTGTAGGTCGACTTAAGCGTCCTTAAGTGGACCTAAGGCGCCAGGGTAGATGCACTCCTAATCGCTACATGTTGTGACCCCCAAGAGGTAGCTTTCCTTGCTGATCCCTCCCCATTTTCCACTCCTTGTAGGCTTTGTGCTTCCTTCTAATCACCAGTCTGAGATGCTTACTCATCCAACTTGGTCTACAGCTCTTGCCTGTGAATTTTTCCCATTTCCTTAGAATACTGGCTTGAGATAGTTCCTGCAACTTTGCTTTGAAGCAATTTCAAGCCTCTTCCACCTTCGCATTCATGAATTCTTCAGTCCGCTCCCCTTCCCTAATTAATTCCCTTAATTTTCTTGTTAGCCCTTTTAAAGTCAAAGACCCTAGTGACAGATTCATTTTTGTTTCTTCTTCCATTTAGTTTGAACTGAATTAGATTGTGGTCACTTGAACCTAGGTTGTCCCCTACAATCAGCTCCTCTATGAGGTCCTCACTACTCACCAATACCAAATCTAAGATAATGTCTTCTCTCATTGGTTCATTAATAGTTTGGAGAAGGAATTCATCAGCTATCACATCCATAAAAATCTGGGCCCTTTTATTACAACTAGCACATGTCCTCTGGTCTATATCTGGAAGTTGAAATCTCTCATTATCGCACAGTTCCCAGTAGTATTTACTTCCTTAAAAGACTTAGAGGTCCCTGTCCATGTCTAAATTAGATCCTGGCAGTCTGTAACACACCCCAAGCACTATCCCAGGAGAAACTCTAGTAGCTTTCTTCCCCAATGTGATTTTCATCCCGATAGACTCTGCCTTGTTAATTCCATCACTCTGAATTTCTTTACAGTCTTTCTCCTCATTGATGTATTGTTTGTGGTTCCTCACTGGGTTCTTCCTACACTTTGAAAGGAGTAGGACGTCACTTGAGTTCTTTCCCCACATCATGTTCCAAACTACTTTTTATGTCGAGCTTTGTGATTATGACCGACTCTGGCATTAAAGTTGCTTTGGATGATTAATTTATTGTGCCTATATGGCATAGTAGAAGTCTTTGTAGAACTTGTCAGAAGATGGGTGTGCATATGCATGAGTTACTGTTATATGGTGGGCAGATGTTACGGTGAGGTCAAGGATCATCAGGTGTGCACTTATTCTTTTTGGTACACAATCACGTATGCGTCTAAGAGATGACCAAATAACATCTGTGGTGTACAGTACCATACACAGCTATGTTGCCTGTAAACAGCTGTATAAAACCATATTGTTGAAACACCGTGGATTCCAGGGGCATAAGTGAAATGGGGCTCTAGTGCAGTTGCTACTTCCTGCCACTAACAGCAGCCGCACTGGATTATTTGAAACTTCAGATTGGTCTTGAAAGTCTAGCGTTGTGGGTTCTGTTAATCATGTCTAATAGTCACACGTGTGTGATTGAGGTGAAGCCCTCATCTCTTTCCATCTGCTGGCAAGGTAAGAGAGAGGAACTCTTGGCCACCGACAGCACTGAAGGTTCCAGTAGCAAACATAGATCCAAAAGCAATCTGACTTTGAATCTCTGCAGCAAATGGTAGTGGATAATTTTTCTCACTACTAGATAAAATTGAGTGCATCAATGCTATATCCTTGAGCCTTCCTTCCTATTCACTAGCACATCTTTAGTGTTTCTTAAATTAATTTCCAGCTAGATCACTTTCCATCCAATCCCAACGTCGTCAGGCACTTGGGTCAGAGTTTAATCTGATGCATTTGACACAGCGTTGCATTACTGCTACTAATACCTCTGATTACCCTTAATTCTCTCCTTCCTTTGTGGTGTTTACAACGTTCAAATATTTGTAGGTGGTTATTGGAGCTTTCCAGTGGCCAAACTCCAGTATCTAATTATTTGAGGATTGCCCCCTCTTGCCTCTTGATTCTTTTTGTTACTCCCCTGGTCCTAGTTTTCAAACTTTCAGGTGCTGCCGTGACCAGAACAGAAAACTGTGTTCTAGAGGCAGTCACACTAGTGATAGAGAGGAACATATCCTCTTCCTTCCTTTTCCAGACCTTCTGTTGGATTCTCTTGTGTATGACATTATCACCTTGTGACCCTCTTGGCTTTTCCATTTAATGCCTTCAGTGCATGTGAACATAAGTAACCCTTAGTTCTAAGAGCGCTTCATAATGGAGATCATCTAGCTCCGTTACAACCCCACTGAGTTCCCATTATAGAAATACCACTTTTAAAACCTGCATTGGCTTTAAATGACATAAATTACAGACACTTGTTCATGCTTTTGGTCAAAGAAACTTCGACAAGCAGCAGCCATACTCTGAATGGAAAGGGGAGTTGCCTGGCTCCTTGTGCAATTGATAGTTACAGTCCTTTGATACTGTTGTGCGACTTTCCAGGGTTTATGAATTCTGAAAAGTTCTGCTGGATTTGATGTGTAGGAGGTGCTGATAGCTGAAGCATTGCAACTTAACGTAAATGATACTCCTTGGGTCCGGGTCTGAAAAACAAAACTGAGCAAGCACTGCGTTTTTTTTTTAAAAAAGCAGTCAGCAAAGTGGGTTCTGAACAGTAAGCTGGGGACCCGGAAGCTCTAAGGCTTTTGGTTTCCATGTGCTGGTGCGTAAGTCACTTGCCTTTTGTGGGTTAAATGGTTCAATAAGTGCTACAGCTCATCGGTAATCTAAGAGAAGGAAAAATGCAGCCTGTCTAGCTGTTAGGGTAGCATGCACCCACACGGGGTGCACATGCAGTTGAAGTGTATTTAACAGCTTCACTCAGGCAGGAATGGATGCTGGTGCATTGCCTAAAACTGAGCAGGGAAAGCTGATATTAACAGCTTTGGCTATGGGGTGATGAAATGGATAGATCAAAGCACATAGCAGCAGCACATAGAGGCTCTTCAAAGCCTGAGTAAGGCAGGATTGATAGAGAAAAGGAGAAGGCTCTTTCTGATGTAATTCTAGCCTGTGAGACAGGTTTTTAAAATTTAAACGAAGACACAAAGACATCCCTTGTTTGTTTAGAGAAGTGTAGCATGTGCCACAAAGGCAGGGAATGATACCTGGGTCTTGGGAGGGCTTCAGCAGTTGGGCCAGAAGGTTGAGCCTCGGTGCTTTGAAATGTAGCAGGCTTCTTAGCTTCCTTACTTTACATTGCAAAGTTGCTGGGGGCCTCAATATTTGTTTCTCTTATTTAAATGTTTGAGGTGTTTGTGTGGGCGGGGAGTAGATAAACATGGGAGCAAGAAGATCTGGTGTCTCAGCTATCTTCCCAACCTTTCCCTACCCCTCTGACCTCAAGCAATTTCTGGAGTTTGGGTGGAGCAAGTTGAGGATACACAACGTGTAGAGTAAGGAGAATATAGCCGGCCCATTTCTATTGCAGAAGCCCCTACTTCTGTGCCACGTAGAGTACAGGGGATGTGGTGGGTTTTTTCTTTCAAAGAGCATGGGAGAAATGGTACACTTTTTTCAGACTTAATTATTTCCTCCCTTCAAGAATATGGGAAAGAGGGGATGGGATGTGACTTTTTGGGAGACATGGATGAAACCCTTCAGTTGTCTAAATGAGGCCTCTCTGTGTTCTGAAGCTGCAGAGTTTGATGCAGATTCCACCCATTCCCTCAGAATTGTGCACCAGGATCTTGGCTTTCATTTAAAAATAAAATACTGTCTAGCCTTCTCCATTAGAGAGAAATTAAAAATGTGAACTGGCTACAAAACAGTATAAAATTGCCAGTCTTAATCTACAGACAACCTGAAACAGTTCTGAATGGAGTGAGCTGCTCCTGTTAGCTCCAAAGTGTAAAGGGAAAGTTTTTGTGTCAGTATGATGTGATCGTTTTAGTAAATGGATCCAACTAATGGATTTATTTCCACAACTGTAATCTGTTTTCCAGGATACCAAGTCTCACACTGTCCCTATCTAGCTGGCAACAGGTTGGGGATGTCTTTTCCCTGTCCTCCCTGACCTCTTTTTACAGTCACATGGTCAATACAAATAAGCTGTACTTTAAAAACTCAAACTGTAGGGACCACATAAACTGTCATACAAGGGAAAGGAGGCTTTGCTGATTGCTATTGGTTTTCATATTGCTGATTTCTAGGGGTGGATGATTGCCCTGTGTATCCAGGGCTATTGGATTTTGTGGGGCCCTTGCTTGGAGAGGGGGCAGTGGGCCCAGGAGCCACACTTCATGGGCACTCCCCCAGTCAGCATCAGTATCCCACAGGAGGGTCTGCGGCCCCATGTCCTGCTCTCCCCCTGCTGATGGTGGCAGCGCCCTACAGGGGTGTGCACGTCTGTCCGTTTCACACTCTCCCCCACTGTGAGCCAGGGTGGGGGGTGCGTGTGCTGGGCTCTGGTTCTGGGGCTCCCTCCTTGTGCCCAGTGGAGGGGCTGCAGGACGCCATCGCTGCCTGCAATGGGGCAGCTCCTCCTTCTCCGAGGGTCTGGCCAGCACCTCTCCCCAGGATGTGGCCCCCACTCAGTATGTCACTGAGACTAGGGTGGGCTGGCACTCTGCACTCAGGTTCTGGGGGCTGGGATCACGCGTACTGGCCTTGGCCAGACAGGCTCCAAAGTGGGACCAAGGCTGGCCAGCCACTGTTGAATGGTGTAGGCCGGCAGTGCTCCAGGGCGAGATTTATTTTTGTAAGGTCCTCAACCCTAGGCGTTGGGCTCTAGCACCTAAAGCCCTTGCATTAATCCAGACCTGCTGAACTCAAAGCTGCCTTGAAATTTCCTCTCGGCTGCCTCAGTAATGTTGATAAGTGGTTTTGACGTGGAATTTGAGGACCGCTTTTCCACAGAGCAAATGGGGGCTTGGAGGGTTTTTTTTGAATTGCGTGTTCCTTTTGAAGAGTCTATCTGATCTGTCCACAGACACCACACTACTATTTTTTGAGTGTCTTTTTGTCTTTCTGGTCCCACCGCCCCCAATATATCCTGATTCTAATACAACTGGAATATACTTATTATAGGTTGCTAGTTACTCAACCTGCAGGCACTGGGGAATTTGCACATTTTACAAAGCTCTGAGATGGGCTGTGACATGTATTTTGCTTCTGCTACAGGCATTTCCCCCTTATTCTGTAAATTACTCCAAAGTAAATAGCCTGGATTTCTGACATGTGAAACCAGGAGAAGGGAGCTGACAGGGGGAAGGCAGCTATAACCATTTTTTATGGGTTGGATTCCCTTCCAAATACCTGCTTTGGGAACATGGATTCTTGTAGAGCCGTGTCCCCCAAATTACCATTGCAAACTGCATGCCAGTACTCATGCTATGAAATCAGTGCAGAGAGGGAGGGGAGCAGATGGTGAAGCATTTGGACTTGAGAAGGGTGCATTTTTGATACGGTAAACAAGAGCCTTTCGTCAGTAGTATGTCTGTCCATGTTGAGCTTCGAGGTGCTCTGTGATGAGCCTCATGAGCACACCTTTTCCCTGGACTTGGGTGATCATCAGTAACAGAGGGGAACTGTGTGTAGCAGTGCCAAAAATAAGAGCACATAGTGGGGAAGGTGCCCTAGATGGGTATGCAGTGAGCTCTATTGAACCTGCTTTGCAGTTCATGCTTTCGTAAGGTCATATGGGTTTATGACAGAGGGGAAACTGGCGAATTATTCCTTTATTCAGTTCCTAAGCATCTTGCCTGAATCTGGAAGGGCTGCAGTGAAAGCTGCTTTCCTCTTAGAAAAGCCTTTTACTGGCCTTGAATGAAAGGCCACTTTGTTAGTCCTTACTTTGGGATGGGGAGGGAGACTTGGCTCCAGAGATCAGGTGGAGAAGGGGAGAGGAGTGGTTCTTATATTTAGTTCTAGAGCTGTTTGGTCTACGTTGCCATGATCAGCAATTACCAACCTCAGCATTAACTGTTTAATAGAAAGAAGTGGGGAAATGCATGCTTGCAGTTTATGGGGTCTCTGAACTTCCTCCATGGTTGGACTACTTGATGAAACAGCATAAAATGGCAGTATTGGTTGCTGAATTGTAACATGCTCTCTGCTAAATCCTGTGTGAGGCATTCCTGTGAGCTATTGTCCAGCCTATGTTTAGGATCTTCTAAGCTTATGAATGAAGGAGCAGGATTTGGTCCAGAGAGCTATTTGATGGTCCAGCTATGGGTTCGGCTCTGCAGTAGGGCTGTACTCAGAGGGTTTTTTTCAACTTGTAGCAGTTCGCCAAGAATAGTCACGGCACTTCCCCAGAGTAAAATGATTGATTGCCACTGGATCAGCCTGATTTGTGTTAAAATAGGAAGAGAGGCTAATGTCTACGTATTTGTGGTACAGCCACGTCATACAGGGACATGATTTCTGTGGCGCTGTCTCTGTGCACATAGAGTGCATTTCACCAAGTAGCTATTTTTATTTTTCTATTTTGGGAACATTTCATTTAGAAATCCTTTCTTCTTCCAGTAAGACTATATGATGGGATTTACCTTTTCCATTCCACTCATGATTTGGTATTCACTGTCATGTCTCTGCTTATTTGCCTTATCTCAGTTTAAACAGTCCCAATATTTTCAGTCTATAGTCAAATAACAATCTTCCCTGTCCTCTGAATTGCCTGCGTTTTTGTTCTCTGGACTCGTGTTTCTCCTGTGAGAATGGAGGAACACAACTGAACACCATTACTAGCAAGGGTGACAAACCATTGTTTTATATAACGGTCTATTCTCAGTGCTATTTCTATCTCCTTCATAAAATTTGAGCCAGATGCTCAGGTGGGTGAGATGAAGTTGGTGCTGAGGAAAAGGGGAAAGTGTTAGGTGGCTGTCCACTGTGTTGTTGCCTGTACCATTCAAAATAGGACCAGTTTCGCTCCCAGCATAAGTTGAAGCAGCCCAAGTAATAGCCCCAGCTTGCTGAAGCACAGTGTGAGCTGGTCATGCCACTTGCTTTTCAAGGAATATGTGGGAAAGTGGAATAGAGATGCCAGTGGTAGCTTTCTAGGTACCCACCAGTTCCCCTGTCAAGGAGAGTCCACAGCTGGTTGGTCGGTAGCTTACTGTTCCTTAGCACCATTTATGTGGGTCCCAGGTTGTGGCCTCAACGTGACTGTGTTGATGCAGCTGCTGTTATGCGTAGCCTTGCAGGTTTTTGTTAAACTGCCCACATTGCTGTTTCCTGCATGGTAATAGTTAGGTTTTGGATTCAGCAAAATAGCTGACTAGCACAGATTACTCTTCGTGTTTGTCAAGACTGAATTCCACCTGCCATTGTGTTGCCCGCACCCCACAGAGTTGCTAGATCTTTCTGAAATTCCTCAGTCGTCTTGAATTTTGACTGCATTTTATCTGACCGGTAAATTTAATTCAGTATGAGACTGATGGTGTTGACTGTGGCTAGAGGCAGCATGTGCAGGTGCTGTGTTCATTTCCTCTGCTTCCCCTCCCAGACATGGCTGTTCAAAAGCACTTCAGCCGTGGCCTGCTGCCTTGGACACCTATATAGCTCCTGATGAATCTCTCTGCTGCCCTGCAGCACTCCCTGCTGTTCAGTCCAGATCCCTGCTCTATGCATTCCTGCCAGGGACTGATTTCTAGTTTTAAACTGGATTTCGCTTTGAATCTTGGTGAGTTTGTTTTTTCCTGGTGGTGTTGGGATTTTGAGCCACTATGCAACTGAGAAGTGACAGTTCTGGGGCACCCAGACTGGGAGCAGCAGAAGATGGCATGAGAGGAGATGAGATCTTTTCTTTCTGTAGCTGGGTCTTCGGTTTCTTGACTAGACAGAGCTATAATCCCTGTATAAGGGATTTGTGTCTCCCGCTGATGAGGAGTGCTGTTACTCTGTGAATGCCCCCGCTTTCATGCCATAAAGAAATTGGTTAGTCTTTAAAGGTGCCACTAGACTTCTTGCTTGTTTTTTGCTGAACTAGACTAACACGGCTCCCCCTTGGATCTGATTCCATTATTTTGTGCCAGTGGTGTCGAAGTCAGGCAGTTAGAGAATAACACTTGATTGCAGTCATAATCCTCCATGGTCTAGATTGTGGCAGAGTGTAGCTGTAGCCCGGCTCACAGCACAGCTCGCTTTTTATTTTAATGCTTATCCCATCATATTCTATATTTAAAAGCTGTTTGGGGGAAGGTGAGTTGTTTGTTCCATTTCCCTGTAAAACCTATGCAAATATGGTGCTAAAGAGAAATCCATAATTAAAATAAGGAGGCGGCAGTGGTATATCCACGTGAGATGGGGGTTACAAACTGCTGTCTGCATGCTTAATGGCCTGTGTGCAGTGAGTTTGGAGGTTTGTGACTCAGCCCAGTTACTCCATATACAATGCACAGTCCAAACTAGTCTGCCTGACTGGGACTCTTCAGAGAGGCTAGGTATTGAATGGGTCATAGGGACTGATCTCCTGTCTTGGACATAGACTAGAAAGGTCCACGTGGAGCAAGTCACATTAATTGGGTCTAGAAGCTGTTTTGTGTGTAAAGAGCTTATGTTGCTGTTGCCTACATTGGGCATGTTCTGGAAATAACAGAAGAACTGACTCCAGGACTGTCTGTCCAGTACCATTCATTATATAGATATAGATAAAGAATAAATAATTTTTTAAAGAGGAAAAACTGGAGCCTTTTTAGCGTTAAGGATTCTCACCATGCAAGACAAGTGGGCTTGGCCTGACCCTCTCTGAGAGGGGTGGGTAGATGTGAAGTCACTTGCGTAAGGTTGCATGATATGATAGTAATTGTAAAAGCTCTGAGTTACTTTCATACCGGGATATTGCTCTGAACAAGGGAAAATACTCCCTTGTGACTTTAGATCAATGGTTTCCAACCTGTGGTCCATGGACCACTGGTGCTCCGTGACGGTACTGCAGGTGATCCGTGGGGGGGTGGAGAAAGGATAATGTAATAACAATATAATCCCGTGTAATTCTTAGGTGTCATATTCTATGTTACATTATTATTTGCAGTGTATTTGCTTCACAAACACCCTTGTGTAATACAGGATTCTCTCAATTTAAATAGTGGCGCTTTTGTGTGATGTCAGTGTGAACCAACGCGCTTCGCATATTTGGCGGTTTGAACATGGTCCCCAAAAGCTTTCGATGACAATGTGGTGGTTTGCGTAAAGGAAAAGGATGGGAACAGTTGCTTTAGATGATGCTTGAAAGCTAGCAATGTGTCTTATGGAAGAATTTTGAACTGCTTGTTAGCAAATCATTATATCTGCATGTGAACTTGATTTTTTGAACACTACTTCTTCTGTAGATTGCTCAGCTTCTGCAACAAATGAGGCAGGAGTCCCTGGAGATAGTCGTCTCCTTCACTACACAGCTCTGCTTCACCAGCAGGATTTTGATAATATTAGACCTATAGCAGTTCTTTACCACTTCTGCTCATAGAGTAAGTGGTGGTCTCTCTATAGACCTGACACGAGAGGGGTCTTGGGTGCCCCTTTTGCCAGTAGGTTTCATAGCCAAGGAACACTGACAGTCAGGAATAAAGATTGCAGTTCCAGATTCTTGGGGGGAATGTACTGTAGGGGTTATATAGATCCTTCTGCACTTGGCCAGATCAGTTTCTTCCTCTCTCCCCCCTCCCCCGCATTTGATTCAGGCCACTTTTCCCTTCCCTTCTCCGCCTGAGTGGCAGCAGGAGCATTGAGAGCCCAAGAGAGACAATATCACTGCTCTTTACTCTAGTACTTGTGCTGCAGGGGCACCTTCACTGTTGGTCCACCGGCTTGCAATTCCTGCTCATCTCCTGTGTTCTCAGGACTGGAGCATGCCAAGTTGCTGTGTGGAGATGACACTCAGTCCAATTGGTGTGTAGAAGCTGTGAAGGGAAGGAACCTGCCCAGTACAGATGGACTATTTGGATAATTTAGATATCAAAAAGCCTGTACCGACTTGTGTATACTCAGAATTTTTAAAGTCTTCTAAGTTGGCCAAACTTGTCACTCTGCCTCCACCCAGAACATGAAACAGCACATCCCTAACAGGGAAAATTCAAAGTCCCTTCTCCAAAGAATGGAATTTCTGTGAAAATTGTTGTAAGGTGAGGAAAACAATTTATTTTCCCTTATTCTTACCTCCAGTGATGGCCAAACCACTTTTTGCTAAAACTTTCCCAAAAAATCAGCCTGAAGCAGACATCTGACATGGAACACTTCTGCCTTCATGGTTAAACTTGGGCAAGGTTGCAAGCAACTGACAACAGAATTTTGTAATGTGAAGTGTCATGCAACTTTAGATTTAGGCAATGCTGTCAGCTCCATCTATAGTTTAGCATTTGTGGCATGTGGCAGGATCCCTTTCAAATTGAGAACAGGAATTCTCTGATTCTAAATCATTTTATTCCGGACTTGAGTATCTCTTGCAAAAAATCTGTCAAACTGAGGACACTGCTCGTTCTAAGCCCTTCATTGCTAAAATACTGTCTTGGTTTGAGTGCATGTTGCCTTGCGTAGCACGACAACGAAGCTGCTACCATGAACCAACTGGTAAGCAGAATTTTTATTAAAGGTTTCTTATCTCCTCCATGTTTAAACATTTACTAAAAAGCATCTGTCAGTATCATGTTCTTGACATTCACTTGAAAGGTTGTAGGGACTACTGGGCCCTAAGTTTTTCCTTTGGTTGAGATGCTGGAATATGAAAAGAATGTGCCTTGGTGTGGTGCCAGGGTTGATGAAAAGAGATTTATTATTATGGAGACACCAGGCATACTTCCATAGTTAAGGTTAAGTTGAACTTGGCTTGTAAAGGTGGGGTTCAATTGTTTTATTAGAAATATAGCAAATTATTTTCATGCTTTCAGCAGTAACTCTTCAAGTACAGAATTAATTTTGAAAATTTACAAGTAAATCTGTTAGACTTCAGGATCTGACATTTATTTTAAAATTGGTCCCCTAAGAAGCTTCGCACCTGGTGTCAGCTTTTTCTTTGAAGGACAAGGGGCAGGGTTTCCTAATGATTTAATAATAGAATAACACCTGTGCTCAAAATCTGAGTATAAACTCAATGGCAAGTGAGTGAAATCTAGTGTGTACGCTACATTGGAAGAATTTAGCAATAATATACATTTTCTTGTTCTAAGTCAGAATGTTTGACTATTAATAATACAACAAAGTGACCTCTTTCAAAATGGCTGCTGATTCCCATTGGGAACACTGGGATTGAAGTCACATGCTGTCAGGTGGCCATTTTGAAAAGGGGCATCTATCTTCTGCTGTCCTCAATCGAATTGAGTGTTCTCCCCCTCCTTGCAGCCTAGCTTCATTCTCATTGGGAGCAAGGGAAGATGGGGACTTTTCTGAATGAGGCGGCGGGTAGGAACAGCAGGAACCTTTCAGACATTCCCATCAAAACTGTTCAGACCAGTTCTCACTTTTTCTGTCCTGTACCATTTAGCTGTTTGCTTCACCTCAGCTTCACAGCTGCTCCTCCTTTAGCCTCTGCCCTCCTGGCCTGATCCATCACCCCCTTCTTCCCAACTTCTTTTAGATTAGTTGATCCCCCCTGTAGTGAGGGGGCATCGCCTCCCTTGGAGAGAGACGAGGAGGGACCGTTATGCCCCAGTGGGGCGGAGCCAGAGATTGCCTGCCTGTCAGGGCAGAAGTCAAGGTGCGGGACAGGAAGTATAAAAGGAGAGCCTGGGAGATCATTCTGGCTGGAGCTCCGGGAGGGAAAGAAGGTCCCTCCTCTCCTTCCAGGGCTGTCTGTGGCGTGGGACCCAGCCCGTGCTGAGGAGGCACCGGTGGTCTGGGGTCCTGAGACATCACCGGCGACGCTTAGCCCTCGGGACCCAGCGGCCCCATTGGGACCCTGTGACCAGGAGGAGTCACCAGCCGCTGACGACGGAGAGGGGATCCAGGAAGGCCCAGACCTGGAGGAAATATCGTACACTGCTAGCCCCAACACGCAGCTGGACCTGCCACCGTCTGACGACATTGACGGGTTCTGCAACCTCCCCCGTGGCGATTCGCCCAGTGAGGTGAAAGACGACTGAATGGGCCAGGTACCAACAGGAATGGGGGTAAGAAGTAACCCAGGGAAGACGGGTGGCGGGCCAGCAACCGTGGCACAGGAGGTGGAGTCTGTGTTGCGGTGGAGACCCCCACTGACCCCACGGCAGACGCTGCCTGGCCTTGGGGTGGGACTTGAGCTGAGACGCAGTGCAGTTGAGTGGACCTACATCTCCCTTCCGTTTTCCCAGACCAAACCTAGTGCGCTTCCCCAATTTCCTCCTATTTGCCTGCCCCACCTGGGGGCTAGGGACTATGTGCCTGCCCTGCCTGGGGATGAAGGAGGGGGGCTGGCCCGACCTGGGGACAGGCTCCCTCAAGACATCCGCCTAAGTAAACGCATTGAAAGATGTATTGTGGAACCAATGTGCTATTTGCCACCATCATGCTGCTTGTGCGTTGTTCTCCCCCTACTCTGTCTGCATTTTGTCTGTTTAGATTGTAAGGTCTTCGAGATACGGGTCTGTAGTTGTAATTAATGCAGTTGTGGGTTTTGGATGACTGACACCTAGCAAAGGCCCACATTTGGTGTTGAGGTAACCTTTGGTAAGCTTTTAGCATCCTTGTAGGTTCTTTAATTTTTTTAATGTGTTTTCTGCCAAATGCTGTTACCTTAAAAATTAATGTACTTCCATAGAAAAATCAGTGTAGTGATTTACAACTGCAGACCATTAGGCATGTCTACCCATAGTAAGCTGTTCAGAGCCTCTCAGAAAATATCTTGGTCCCAAGACTTTTACCTTACAGAGAATTTTCCTCTTAGATAAAACACTTCTGTAAAATCTTATTGCTGCCTCAGTGAGGAACAGTGCCACTAACTCTTCTGATAGTCCTTAAGACAGTGGTTGGCAACCCCCAGCACACGTGCCAAAGCTGGCGCACACACTTATTTACAGTGGCACGCAGGTCTCCTGCCCTGTGCTGGCCCCAATCCCCAGTGAGGGGATGGGGCCAGCAGGGAATCATAGAATGATAGAAACTGGAAGGAACCAGGAGAGGTCGTCGAGTCCAGTCCCCTGCACTCACGGCAGGACCAAATATCCTCTTAAACCATCCCTGACAGGTGTTTATCTAACTTGCTCTTAAAAACCTCCACAACCTGCCCACGCAACTTATTCCAGTGGTTAATCACCCTGACAGTTAGGAATTTTTCCTAATGTCCAACCTAAACCTCCTTTGCTGTAATTTAAGCTTCTTGTCCTATCATAGGCAGTTAGGAGAACAATTTTTCTCCCCCCTCCTCATGACAACCTTTTAGGTACTTGAAAACTGTTACCATGTCCCCTCTGTCTCCTCTTTTCCAGACTAAACACACCCAGCTCTTTCAGTCTTCCCTCATAAGTCAACTGTTCCAGACCTTTAATCATTCTTGTTGCTCTTCTCTGGACTTTATTCAGTTTGTCCACAACTTTTCTGAAATGAGGCGCCCAGAACTGGTCACAATACTTCAGTTGAGGGCTAATCAGGGTGGAGTAGAGTGGAAGAATTACTACTTGTTTCACTTAGAATACGCATGTTAATACCTCCCAGAATGGTGTGTGTCAGTTGTTGTTGGTTTTTTTTTTTTTCCAACAGCATTACACTGTCGACTCATATTTAGCTTGTGGTCCACTATGACACCCAGATCCCTTTCCGCAGTACTCCTTCCTAGGCAGTCACTGCCCATTGTATATGTGTGCAATGGATTGTTCTTTCCAAAGTGGAGTCCTTTGCACTTGTTTTTATTGAATTTCATTCCGTTTACTTCAGACAATTTCTCCAGTTTGTCCAAATCATTTTGAATTGATTGATACTGTCCTCCAAAGCACTTGCAATTCCTCCCAGCTTGGTATCATCGGCAAACTTTGCAAGTGTACTCTTTATGTCACTAACTAAATAATTGATGAAAATATTGAACAGGGAAGAGCCTGCGCGCATGACTCCTGTCCCCTGCCGCCTTGGTCCCCAGCAGGGGACAGCCGCTTTTCCCTGCTGGCCCCGCCCCTGGCACCTGCTTAGGGTTTGGGGGTGGCTGGCATGGAGGCTAGCAAAGATTGTGGACTCCCACCTTAAGATTTTCTTTGAGTTGCAGACACAGGGCAATATATGTAAATATTTCTGAATAAAGTACTTTGCTTCCACCAGGATCTTTTGCTAGAAGTTTTTCTACGGGTGAGAATGGGGGAAGTGTATGAACAGCTGGCAAATAATTTTCTGTTCAGGCCAAATAGTTCTGAGGACTGTTAATGTTCATGCTCAAAGGCACTATCACACTACCCTGTAAACTGAAACCTTGTGGTTCCCTGTCTTTGTCCTACACTCGGAGCAGAGGAGGAGATAGTGGTAGAGCCCTGCAGATCTGCGGGTAACCGCATCCGTGGGTGCGGATATCTGCAGCCCCATGGTTGCGAATTGGCTGTGGCTGCAGATTCTATTTTTATGATCAAACCCTGCAGCAGCTGCTCCTATCTGCATCGTCAGCAGCACACAGGGAACAAGGAAGCGCTCCAGCCAATCCCAGTTGAGCTCTGATTGGTGGTCTGCCAGCCAATCAGAGTCTCAGTCACAACAGGCTGGGTCTTGGAGACACACCACTCGCAGTTAGTGTGCTGGCCTTTGATCAGCTCATTCTCCATGCCTTCTCTGCCCCCTTCTTCATTTTCCTGTTTGCGGTTCATATGCCATGCTGTCAATCAGAAATTTCATTGGTGGCCAAGGAAATCTGATTGACAACACAGCAAGCAAATCACAAAGTAGAAAAGGAAAGAATGGGTGGGAACCATGTGGTGAATGAGCCTATCAAATGCTAATATGCTGAACTGTGAGCCCAAGCTCAGTTGCGGATGCGGTTCCAGTTCCACATAAAACACGGTATGTGGATTATGGATCGGATCAAGACTGACATTGGGCCGGTGCGGTCCAGTTCCGGATCCACATTTCTGTATCCACGCAGGACTCTAGAAATTGGGAAATATCTTGTGTCAACTATAGGTTCCCAAACTTTGTCGTGTTGCTTATCACCAATGTAAAATGCCATCACCTGTAGGACCACCACTAATTTTGTATAAACAGACTGTATGAAAACCGTCTTAAAACCTAAGTGGTGTTAAAACACATTGTATCCATAGCATAACTATGGATATAAAAAGCTGCAGTCTTGCACAGGATTAACAAATGCATTATAACAGGGTCAGCAACCCCTGGCCCGTGACCCTGCTCCTAGTGGCACATGGGGCTCTCAGCCCTCCACACCTGGCGGCTGCTCCTCTCTCTCTACTGGCCCCCTCGTCCCTCCTGTGAGCACAGCCACCAGACGGAAGCTGCAGAGCCGCACTCGGGGGCAGCTCTCTCTACCTGCCCTCCTCCTGTGAAGGCAGCAGGACCGAAGGTGCAGCACTGCGCCTGGTGGCTGCTCCCTCTGGCCCCTTCCTGTGGTGCAGCTTTGGTCTCGCTGCACCCACGGGAGGCAGGCAGAAGAGAGAGTGGCTCTGCCGCTTCTATCCCGCTGTGCTCACAGGAGGAGGGGGTGAGCAGGGAGAGTGGAGCTGAAATTTAGTTATTGTCCTGACCTGGAGAGCAATGGCAAATCTTGTCTGAGGCATGAAAGAATAGATGATGGCATCGTGAACAACTCACTTCACAGATCATTTGAGTATAGTTCTGTCATACAGCAATGTGGCAGCACTTAAGAAAATCAATAATCAGACAGTTTTGAATCTGATAGTGAGAGCCGATAATATTGATTCTGGTTTAAGGGTGACTTAACTCTTGTAGCCAGAAAAAAAGGGAGGGACGGGGTAAGCATCATTCCGGGACTTGGGATTTTGCAGGTGATTCTATCTGTTTTGTTCCTATTTTGTCAGATGAAAATCACATAGCCCGTCTTATTGTGTGACGAATCTCTGTAGGCTCTGGTTTATGATGTGGGGAGGAAGTGTGTGTTAGAATTTGCTCAGGAAGGTTTCTGATGTAAAACCCTAACACCACCTCTCTCCCTATTTACACTAGGATTGAGTTGTCTTTTGAACATCTGTTGTTCAGGTGAAAGACAGGGCCATCCTTGGGCCTCACTTAGTTGTTAGAGTGGTTCAACGGGGCACTTTCTTTCTGGTTTATCTACAGAACAGGTTAGGTATTCACTAGGCAAAAGTTGTGTAGGGGGAGAGAAATAATATTTTAGACTTTTTTTCTCTTGCCCTCTCTCTCCTGAGAACCACAAAACCTCCAATTTTTAATATCGCAGGAGCCAGCTGCTCCCCAGCACTGTTCTCCAGCTCTCAGGGTTGGTTTCCCTCCAACCTCAGGGAAGCTGTACCTTTGTGGTTCATCTGCAGCTGCTGGACTTTGATGGAGACATGCCTTCTGGCTTTGCACTCGCTTCCCTTGGCAACCAGCCCTTTGAAGATGACCTCTTGCTGTTTGCCTGTTGTCTCTCCCGTGTTGGATTATAGATGAGAAGAGGGGGTGCGGTGGAGTGTTGATTTTTAGCTTATTTCCTTTGAGATTCCCAGCTCCCCTCCTCTGTGGCTTTCATGTCTTTGTATGTAGCTAAAATGCCACAATGAAGAAATGAGCCCATGGAAAATGTGCAGAGTTTCTTCCTCTACTTGACTTTAGCTCCATAGGACTGAGAGTTAGTTCAGTTTGTTGTTCAGCCTAGAGCAATCCCCTGAATTTATTCCTCTTCCATAGTATATTGTTCTGAGCTGTCATAGAACAACCACCATGTCTTCTATATATGCTCTTCTCTCCTCCTCCTCCCATATCCTGGCCTCTCTGGGGCAACACAACCAGTCGAATTGACTTTGCAAAGGTGCTGATGTGAAATGGGAGGGGAGAAGGTTAAGCCCGGCATCTAGGCTTTATTTTCATATGAGGGAGAATCCTTAGTAAATCGTAGTAAATTGTTCCAATGGTTAATTACTCTCGCTGTCAAAAATCTATGCCTTATTTCTACTCTGCATTTCTCTAGTTTCAACTTTCAGCCATTGGATCATGTTATAGCTCTCTCTGCTAGATGAGAGTCCATTATTAAATATTTGTTCCCCAGGTAGCTACTTAGTTTGGGATGAAGTCACCCCATAACTTTCTCTTTGTTACTCTAAATAAATAGATGGAAAGATCTCGGTCTCTATAAAGTATGTTTTCTATTTCTTTAACTGCTCTTGTGGCTCTTCTCTGAACCCTCTGGAATTTACGAACATGTTTATTGAATTGTGGGCACCAGAACGGGACACAGTATTTCAGCCACACTTGCACCTGTGCCAAATACAGAGCTAAGATAACCAGTCTACTCCGACTTGAGATTCCCTTATTTATGCATCCCAGGACTGCATTAGCTTTCTTGGCTGAAGCATCATATTGGGAGCTCATGTACAGCTGCTCCTCCCCCACAGCTATTGAGTCTCTGCTTCCCAGATACAGAATGGGGGACTTCGTTCCTAGATGTGTACATCAACATTTAGTTTTAAAAACACAGATTGTTTGCTTAACAAACAAGGAGTCCTGTGGCACTTTTAAAGACTAACAAATCTATTTATCGCATGAGCTTTTGTGGGAGAAAAGCCTACTTTGTCAGATGCTTTGAAGATGGGGAACTTAAAGAATGGGAGGAAATTAAATGCAGGGAAGTGTATGACACAGGATCAGGTCAGGCTGTAACAGCAAATCCAAATAGATGTTAGAATTCAAACGCTGGGGAACAGCATGTAGAGGAATGTGAGATCAAATCAGCTTTTGTAAGAAAACAACAGAACGCCACTGGTCATCACCTACAATTCCCAAGTCAGACCTCTGTAGCACATCAAGGATCTACAGCCCGTTCTACAAGACGATCCCTGCCTGCCACAGCTCCTTGGCTTTTATCTGGCACTCGGTTGGTTTTTGTTCCGGCCCTTCTGCATCCCCTGTGCAATCCTGTTCACAGGTGTCCATGTTTCTACAGCTGGATCTGAGCTATGCCTGCACAGCTTCTTTTCCCCTCTGTTCCAGAAGACCCATTTTCTCCTGTGTACTCCAGGTAGGAGTGTCTGCCGTGTGTAGTTGGCACGATCTGCTGGCAGTTACAATTAATAATGGAGCTGCTAGGTGTGTTTAGCAAGCCAGGCAACCAGGGAGAGGAATTGGAAAAGTTCATGGGGCTTTAAAGGGGAGGGATGGCTTTCTGTTTATCTGACACATGGACAAGCCTGTCGGAGGCGGGTGGGGGGAGGAAGCGGGGCGACTGTCTTGGGCCGCGCGGTGCCACAGGCCCCCACACTGCTGCGCTGCCCCCCGAAGGAAGCTGAAGGCAAGGGGCGAGGCAGGGAAGTAGACCCTGGCCTTTGGGCTGGCCTGCCCAGCCCCTCCCCCCCAGCATGAGGAAGGGGACACGGGGGCCCCGCACAGGCTGTTTGGCCCTGGGGGCCCCCCCCCCCCCCTGAGATGGCTCTGCCCATGGGCAGCAGATTTCACAATGCTGACCAGGGCTGTTGGTGTGGGGCATTCTGGGACGGTTTTTGCAGGCTAATACCAGTCAACATAAGTAGAGTGGGTCTACGCTATCACTGGGTTGAACTAGGGCAGGGGTGCACAGCCTTTTTTGGCCAAGGGCCCAATTGCATTTTCTAAGACCACTCGAGGGCCACAAAAGCAACGATATATGACAGCGCCATGGTAAACGAAAATAACATTCATGAATATTGTAATTAACTACAGTTCTATACACATACTTTAAACAATTTTATTTTTGTATGCAACAGTGAAGAGGATTTGAACACCAGTGTTTACTTACTAAGTTCAACACAAAATTTCTCATGCTCTTCTTCTAAAGTACTAGTCACTAATGAGATGGCTGTGACTGAATTGTTAAAGTACTTTATCTATACTTGGTTCTAGTTCAGTTGTTGCAGTCTTCAAAATAGTCAATCAGTCAAATTTGATTTCAGTTTATTCTTGTTGAGGTTTATGATTGAGAATGTTTGTTCGCATAAATATGTACTTCCAAATTTTGAAAAGAACTTCAAAGCCAAGTCTTTAATTTTACCATATTTGTTTGGACAAATATTCCTGAAAAAAGTTAGAATGTCATTTTCCTTAAAGGCCACTTTCAGTTCAGCTGAACACTGAAGGTCGATGACCTCCAACTGGTATTCCTCAAGAATAGATTCCGCAGCACAGGAAAAGGGATCACGCATGAAATTAAATAAATCTCTCTTTTCTTTAAAGGTGTAAAACTGATTATTAAATTCCTTCCTTAAAGTTTCACAGGACTCATGATATCCAGAAAAGTCACACTGGTACTCCCCCTGGAAAAGTAAGCATGTCCGAAAATGAATGATTCCCAGATTGCAGATGAGATTGCAGGAGTTGTAGTTTTATATGAAAAGCTTGCAACCCTTGATGCATGTTAAAGATGAAGTGATCTTTACCTTGAAGATGCTGATTCAGTGTATTCAAATGACCAGTGATGTCTGTAAGAAAGGCCAAGTCAGCCAACCATTTCTTATCAAAGACAGCTATTTCTTTGCCCTTCTCAGTAAGAAATTTGCAAATTTCTATATGCAATTCAACAAATCGTTTCAGAACTTTTCCTCTGCTCAACCATCAGACGTCTGTGTGATATGGAGTATCTTGATGATCAGCTTGAATCTCTTCCAGAAAGGATCTGAACTGCTGATGATTAAGGCCTCTGGATTGGATGAAGTTAACAGCAGTGAAAACATATTTCGTAACGCGACTACAGAGTGCTTCCTGATGAATGATACAGTGGTGCATATCTACAGCATCACCGCAAAGACCAATTTCATTCAAATGTAATTTCACGTGAGCAGCAAATCCTGTTCCTTTTCCTACCATAGCAGGAGCTCCATCTGTTGTGACGCTACACAGCTTCGACCACTGTACGTTGAATCTGTCAAGAACTGACTTCATTTCATGGAAAATAAATAGACCTGTTGTAAGTTCATGCAACAATGGTAGTTCAGCCAATTCCTGAGTTACCTCAAAATTGCCATTCACTGCACGTACAAAAACTAAGAGCTGTGCAGTGTTGGTATTCAGTGCTCTCATCCAAGGCCACTGAGAAATATTTGCAGCCAGCTAGCTAGCCTTTCATGCAGCTGTCCAGTAACATCTTTTGCTAGGTCCTCGACTCGGTGCTGAACAGTCATCTTTGATAACGGCACTTCATGGAAAAGACTGGCATTTTCTGGACATATTTCTGCTCAAATGCTTTGGACACCTTCTCTGACATGCCGTCACTAAATGGCTATGATGACTTGGCAATTATCTGTGCTACTTTGCAACTAGCACGTGTGAAACATTTCATTTCGTGCCACTTTTGTGAAAAAATTTTGTTCTGCAGACAGAATCGTCTTTAACTGTTCAATTTTCTTTCTTAAGTCACCCTTCAACTCGTCATAAACAGCGGCATGCTTCGTTCTGTAGTGTTGCCTGCAGTTAAATTCTTTCATCATGCTACCTGATTCGCGGCAAATTAATCACACTGATTTGCCATTAAATGAATCCATAAAATACTGAAAAGTCCATTCCTCCATAGTGACGATTTTCCTCTCCAATCTTATGCTTTTTAGCTGGAGGTTTAGACATCTTGGCTCACAGTACAGTAAATTAATTATTTTAGAAAAGCACGCTTTGTCCTAATTATCACTCACGCTGTTGATGCCTACTAGATAAATAACCAAAGAGTAGTAAATAACAGAACGGAACAAGATCATGCAATGAGCTATGTGTGAGGTTGTTACAGGTCGCACGAATTGTAAATAGCCCAATGTAGTGCTAATTTTGGTCATATAAAACCAGTGGTTAAAGTATGATTTGATGGGCCCCCGGAGGGGAGGCATGCAGCTATAGCCCAGCTCGGAGCTCCATGCCAGAACCAGGCAGGAAGTGGGCTGGGTAGAGCCTCCCCCCAGCATGGAGTCCCCCATGCCCAGCCCCCACCAGCTCACTGGCCCGCCCAGCCTTCTTGGTTCCCAGTTCGCCCCCGGCTGCCTGGTCCCCGCTGGTTCCCCTCCCCCCCAGTTTCCCGACCCCTGATGTTCCCAACTGGGTCCCCAGCCCCTGACTCTCCCGGTCCTTGTTCTTCGGTTTGCTCGGTTCCTGTTCCCCGACCCTACACCCCCCCCCCCCCGCCCCTCGACAGTTCCCCACCCAGCCTTCCTGGTCCCAGCTCCCCAGCATGACTGGTCCCGGCTCCTCCGTCCACCCTCCCTCACTACCCCCAATTTACCTGGCTGGAGAGCTACAGGGGCATCCAGAGTTGCTCTGCCCAGGAGGCTGCTTCTGCCCTGAACACGCTCAGTCTGAGCATGCTCAGGGCAGGAGATTTGAAAACTTTAACCCCTGTATAAAATTGTTCGTGGGCCAGTTTCCATGGATATTTTAAACTGCCCCGAGAGCCGCGCAGAACATGTGGGCTGTGGGTTGTGCACCTCTGAACTATTGTGATGACACTACTCGGAAAGGTGCTGTCATGCAATTGGCACTTGGCACAAATGAAAGTGAAGACGCATCCACAGCGGACTCAACTTAAGAGCTTTGCATTGATCTAGGGTGCAGTGTAAACCCAGGCTGCGTCTCCCCAGCCCTAAAGGTTCCCTGGGGCTAAATGAGTAGCTTCCACTAGTATGGAAAGCGTGGATTAGGGCTCTCCTTGTACTTCCATCTTAGTCTACCAGTGGAAAACTTGCTTGCAAAGCACTTCTAAGTCCAGTTGATGCATCTCATTTTAAGCCCAGGCTGTTTTATGACATTGATCTGATAGTTGCAGGGTGAGTCCCCACTGAGGAGTACATGAAGTGTAAGGTAATCCTATTTTCCCAGCCAGTTCTGACTCTATCTAAAGCCTGCACAAGGCCGTTAGTGTACTTTGGGCCATTCTCCTTTTATATAGTGCCAGAACTCTTTAGATTTTACTGTACAGCTACTGGCAACAGTCTTCTGCCAAAATAGGCCACAAATGTATCTTTTGACACCTAATTTTCTCTCTTCTCAATCAGTGGCATTATGCCCACATTCCTTTCACCAGCTTCTTTTCACCTAGTAAACACATCGTCCTCATAACACCGCCCCCCCCCCCCCATAAATCTGATTTTCTTCCTGCTTTGTTCTGTTGAAATGGAAGAAAGAGCACTTGCATTATGATGTTGTAATTAAAACACGTTTTGAAGAGAACGTGAGAAATTTATCTTGGATATTCACGAATTTCTGGGGAGTTTTTAATGAGACTGTTTGAGAGAATGAAAAGGCTGAAATCTGCAGAGTTTCCCTGGTTCAGGTTCAGGTAATACGTCTCCTTGGACCAACTTCTCTTGGTGAAAGAGACAAGATTTGGAGATGCAGCATTCCTCTTCAGGTCTGGGAAAGGCACTCAGTGTCACAGCTAAATACAAGGTGGAACACGCGGTTTAGTTTCAGTAGTCAGCATGGAGACCTTTCAGAATGAAGTGGCCTGATGATACCTCTGCAGTCTTAGCACAAGAAAGGGGGACTAGAGCTTTACAGATGGTTGGAGTAAGACATTACTCCAGTGTCTTCATTTAAGGACGTGATTTTTAGTGTTTTAGTAAAGCTATGAATTGCCCTGAATGGTCAGTTTTTTGGGAACATCTGTTTGCGTCACTTCACTATTAGCAGTGCTGCCAAGTCCCGGATCCTTAATTAAAAAGTTAGCTTTGGCTCAAATGCAGCTTAATGGTCAAAAATCACCATTAGTTTCAAAGACCTCCTGGGTAGTTTGTAGTCCCATCTGACCTGTGTAGTCTCAATGCTCAGCTTCCCTGCCTTGGTTTCACATGAAAATAGAAATCCTTCCAACCCATGCTGTACTCGTATAGTTGGGGTTAGTCCTGCTTTGAGCCGGGGGTTGGACTAGATGACCTCTTGAGGCCCCTTTGAAAACTCACGTATGACTCTACATCTCTCCGGCCATCTCTTCTTTTGGAGAATGAGGAAGAGGGGAGCACTTCAGGAGCGTTTGAACTAAGTTGCAGACATTTCACTCTTGTGACTTTTGAGTTTCCATTTAATTAGCTTCCTCATTTTTGTGTAGTTCTCCTTTTTTGAGGTTAAGAGCTTTGGTAGCCCTACCCCCACAACAGTGTTAAAAATAATTACGTTATGGTAACTATTACTGAGCTATACAGCTGTATTAACTTTCTGGACCGGTTCCCATGCACCGCTTAAAACTACACCGTCTTTTATTGTGAGTTCCAGGAGTAGCCGATCAACGTCATTAGTCGTGTCCAGAAATTTTATCTTAGCATCCTGTCCTGGGGTGATATGTACCCAGTCATTTTGGGGTAGTTGAAATCCCCCATTCTTATGGATAAGATTTTTGTCATAGTAAAACTAAGCTAAATTCACAAAACTATGATGGTAAAAATGAACAAAATCATGGTGTGGTCATGGCAACAAAATATGTAATCATGTAAAGTTCTACAGTGTAACATTTATATGAAAGAAACAACATTAATGCAATAGCATTCACGTCCTTGACACAGTAAACTATTTTGAAATATATGCATATTATGAAATCATTTTTCAAATGAAAATAATGAAAAGGTATCAAACAAAAGATCTGATTCTTTTTAGTGAAGTCCTTTTGCAAACTGTTGCCATATTGGTATAACTCTTACACAGACAGATTGGGGACAACAGACACTTAAATAAAAACAAAACTGAACATATTTATAAAATGGAAAGGGGCGTTTGGTGTTTACTGTTGCTGGCAAGATTCAGAATAGCTCTCTTCCCACAATATAGGATCACATATGTCATATTTGACTCGAGCACAAACTGTGGATTCTTCATTAGTTTGAAGATGATTCATAATTCAGGGTGAAACTCTTTTAGAGCCCTGTGGCAGAAGAGAGCTCTGGGGCCCCCCCACACCCTAGCATCTCATAGTTTTAGGCCCACCACCCCGGGCATGGGGCTAAAGCAAAAGAGGATAATTTCATGGAGGCCTCTTAAAGTCATGGAATCTATTTCTTCCATGACCTCTGTAATAAAATGTATTATTATTGGATTCTGTGTGTTTGTAGTCTCTCTAATCTCTATGACCATTTCACCATCACCATCCTGGCGAGGTGGTTGGTGATGTTTTCCTACTACTTTATCTTACCATTCTTATCCATACAGATTCTATGGTACAGTTAAGTCATTTAAATATTTTGCTGTGCTTAACTCTATGCTTTCTTTCACAGGTGTTGTTACTCCCCCTCCAGCCTGACTTGCTTTGTCATGCTGATGTACCTGGTGTTACTGGGTCCCACCAGGGTTCTGGGATGCCTGTTATATCAATATCCTCATGTAATACCAGGCACGAAGGTACACTCATCTATCTTAGTATTTGGATTTCTAACAACATAATGCTTTAAAAAAAACCAGAACAACCCCCCCTTCCCTGCTTTAGAATTAGCAGACTATCCGGGGTGTCAAACTCATCTGCTATGGCAAGCCAGATTTGACCTAAATGTGCTACAAGTACATATCATAAAGAGAAATACTCGGGCACTCTCGTGGCGTCGCAGAGAGCTGTGTATGCGAGACTGTGCTCCGCGATACCATACTCTCTGTTAGGGAGAAAATGTGGTCTCATGGAGCGCAATCCCGCAGACAACTGCTGGAAAGGATTCATAGCCGCTGCTTTTTCATAATCAAGAACTTTTGAACTCGCTGGAGCAAATGACTCCTCTAGTGTTCAGAATATTGCATCACATATTTCCCGGCAGCAGTCGCCATTAGCCAAGTATCTGGAATGGCTAGGATTGCTGGTGCTAGGTCTTGGATTCCTCCTCTAAGTGGGATTTTAAAGATGTGCCTGCTGAAATTCCTTTTGAGGACATGTAACCATACACTAAACGCAGTGCAAAATTAGGTATACTTCTCAGGCTAGGTCTGCACTACACAGACATGTTGACATAAGGCAGCTTATGTCAGTGTCTACACATAAGTACCAGAGGGGAGCCGTGTTAGTTTGTGTACAGCAAAAACGAGAGTCCTGTGGCACCTTATAGACCAACAAATGCCTCTGACGAAGTGCGTTGGAGCCCACGAAAGCTTATGCCACCACTTTTCCATCAGTGGAAGCCCTCTTGATGAGGATGCACACCACTGACAGAAGGAGGGTAGTGTGGGGACATCAACCACCATGGAAATTATTGCGGTAGCTCTAAGTTGACATAACTGGTTTACAGTAGTCTAGGAAGTGGAGTGGAGGCTTCAGGTAAGGATGGAGGTGCTTTTCAAACTGTATTGGGAGCCTGTCTGTGTGCCTTTACTATCCTTCTATTGCAGGAGTGTCCAGCCTTTTTGGGTAAGGGGCCACATTGTCATTCTTCTCTCACTCGGAGGGCCAGTGAGCAAATTTTGAATAGATAAGGCATAATAGAAATTGATCATACTATTCATAAAATGCAAACAGTCAAAAAATAAACACTGGTTTACAAATTCTGTTTGGTTTTGTAAAACCAGAAACTTATATTTCATACGTAAAGACAATTCTCAGATAATATCCATCCTCCCTACAGCAACTGTTGTGTCACTTTCACAACTATACACAACAAATTTTCACTTGTTAATTACACCATATTTTGTGAAAACTTTAAAGGGCTCACTTTTATCTTTTTTTTCCCTCCAGGAAGTGTCAGTGTGTACAGGTGGCAGGGCAGGGGGGAGACTGAGTGTGGTGGCAGGGGAAAGCATGGAGAGCAGGGCAGGGCACATACGATAAGGGAGGGTGGGGTGGGTGCCAGGTCGAGGGGGGTCAGGGAGAGCCATGTGGCAGGGCAAGGGGGAGGGTGGGGAACAGGGCAGGCAGGGAATGGATGGTAAGGAGGGCAGGGGTGAAATGGCACGGGAGCATGGCGGGGCAGGGGAGGACAAGGCTGGCCGTATGAGGCGGCAGGGAAAAGCGTGGGAAGCAGGGCAGGCACTAGGAGGGAGGGCTGGGGGTGGGAGATCAAGGGGTGGCCGTGTCGGGTGACAAAGGCCCCAGCTCCCAGGCTCCTGCGGCAGCACTCGGCGGGCCAGATGAGAGCTGCAGGTTGGACAAGCCTGCTGTATTTCTTTTAATGACCGAATTCACCCAAAACGTTTCAAGCTTCACTTTGTAAGTTTTAACCTGTACCAAGTGTCTGACTGCTGTGGGAGTTCTGAGATGGTGTGGCCCCCTTTTCCCAAAACACTGATTGTGATTGTGGCCCTGAGGAGGAGGAGGGTTTTGTTTACACTATATCTTTGTCTTTCGGTATGGCAAGTCAGGACTAGGCAGCAGACGGGGGACCTTTTTGATTGTGATAGGCAAGGGGAGGTGTTGCTACTTGGAGGGAGAGGTTTTAAGTAATCTCTTGTCACAAAATTGGCACCAGAGTGGGGACTGGCAGGGCTTCTCCTTCCAAATGCCTACTGCAGGTGGACTGGGGAAGCGGGTACCTGACAGGCGTGTAGCTGTGAAAGTTTAATCTACGGTTACCATATTTGAACTTTCCAAAAAGAGGACACTCCAGAGAGGGCTGGGCTTCTTTTTGGGTGAGTAGCTGGCAATGCTGGTCACAGCTTTTTTCTGAGGAGCAGAGCTGACATGATTCTTTAGTTTTACTGCTACCCACAGAGTTTCGGAATCATAGCTGGGAAACTGGCCAGTCTTGTTAACTTTCCTTTGCTGCTACTGGGATGGAGAACTTGGAGCAGAGTTCCTAGAGATGCATGCAGGTAGCAGTCTAATGATAAATACTCACATCACATTGGGAAGGCTTTCTTCATTAGGTCTTCACTTTAATTTAACCATTAAATCCTGGACGAATAGATGGCTGAGACTTCCCCCCGTTAGCCAGGAAAGTCTTCTACTTGCTCCTGGCAAATGTATTTCTCAGCTTTACAAAGAAAGGTTGTCTTGAATTATGAAGGTTCTGTCTGCTTTTGATCTAGCAGTGTCCTTTCGGCTGTCGATCCTTTAAACTAGTGGTTCTCAGCCAGATACACGCAGAGCTCTTCCAGGGCACTCAACTCGTGTAGAGGGGTAGTCATGATAGTCACTTTCAGCAAACCAAAGAGTCATGTTGCTCTTTTAGACCAAGGAATTTATTTATCGCATAAGCTTTTGTGGACACAATCCCACTTCATCAGATGCATGAAATGGAAAAATGTGGCATGTTAGCTGTATTTCTACATACAGAGAAGGGTGACACAACTAACATGCCACATTTTCCATTTCATGCATCTGATGAAGTGGGATTGTGTCCATGAAAGCTTATGCGATAAATAAAATGGCTGGTCTTTAAAAGTGCTTCCGGATTCCTCCTTTTTTGTTCAACTCATCTAAACCACTTTCTCCACCTGGGGGTTGTGATTCATCCTAAGGTGGGTTGCAAAAGCAGGGCTGGCCTTAAGAGGTGACAAGCAGAACAGTTGCTTTTGGGGCATCACACCACAAGAGGCCCGATGGAGGCTCCAGCTTCAGAAAAGGCTCACAAGTGAAAAACAGGCTTAGGTATGACCCTGAAATGTCAGTACGACATGTATATTCCATTTGATTTGATTTGATAATTCTATGCTAAAAGTCAGAAGGGAAGCAATTTTTCAGTAATAATGTGCTGTGACGTGTCTGGTTTTATGTCTGATTTTCTAAGCGAGTAGCTTTTTTAAGGAGATGAAACTTGGGGTATGCAAGGCCAGTCAGACTCCTGAAAGGCACGCAGTAGTCTGGAAAGACTGTGACCCCCTGCTCTAAACTGCATGCATCTGTCTTCCTAACCCAGTTCTTGGGTGGTTTGTTTTGTTTTTAAGCTGTAGAGAGACGAGTCCAGTGGAGAAGCCTGTTTTTTCTTTGTTCAGTCATGTGGGTTCATCTTATTAAAGTCTGTTGTTCAGCACTGCACAAATCATGATCTTGCTAGGGGAGAGATGCACGTGCTGGGGTGATTTGACAACTGTTGGGTGGACCCGAGTAGACTCTTGTAGATAGTCAGGAGTCCCCAAAGAGTCACAAATACACACTCAACCCTTTCTTCCTTGTCATTTGGTAGAGTTTAAAATGGCACGTCTCTTTTCCAATTTTCTGTTTCTGCATAAGAGCACAGTACTCTGTCTAGTGCTGACCAGTGTTGGAGATACGATATTGCACTAGACCAGGGGTGTCAAACTCATTTGCTATGGCGGGCCAGATTTGATTTAAATGCGCTTCAAGTGGGCCGTATGTACCATAAATCAAAATAGTATGGCATTCTCACAGCATTGTGGAGTGCTGTGTATGCACAACTGATACCTTTCTCTCCATGATACCTTTCTCTCTCTGTTAGGGAGAGAATGTGGGCCCACGTAGTGCAGTCGTGGGCCGGATGGAAGAGGTTTGGCCTGCAGGTCACATGTTTGACGCCCCTGTATTACGCTGATCATTCGTCCAATCCAAAATGACAACGTTTCCACATCTCAGTCAAAAGAGGAGGGTACCCAATAATTCATTTAGGCTCATTGACCAGTTTCTCTAGTGATGTACTGTGGAAAGTATTTCTCTGAAGTTTAATTGTTACCTGAATATGCTCTAACGGCTTATTTACACATAGTAATGTACTGAAATATCTGTTCAGGAATGATAATTTCCGTAGACGTTCTCATGTGGATACTCTGAAAGAGATGTTGGTAAATTTCCATGTGTACATAAGGCTTAATGCTGCCTTGGAAAGAAGTCTATCCCAGGCTTTTATGTCCTTGCTGCTATTGCTGTTGCTTATGTTATTGGTGCCTAGGTCCTAGAAGCCCTTGTTGTGGACCAGGATCCTGTTGTGCCAAGTGTTGTACAAATGTGGAACAAAAATACTATTCCTGTCCCAAAGTGTTGCAGTGTAAGAGACAAGCTGTGGGTATAGAAATAGTAGAAGCAAACAGTGAGACGGGTGACCGCATCCAAGGATCTTCCGTTGCATTTGTTTAGGTAGTGTTCCAGGGAAGAGTGTTGAGGAAGGATTTGGATGTGGGTAATGAGGTAGCTTTGCAGATGTTTATCGGGAGTGTGGGCATAGTGACCTGATTGGAGGTGAGCCTCAACAGCTCACAGTGAACAAAAGATGATGGGCAGAGTAGTGATTGACCATGAGAGGCCACGAAACTGTAGACAAGAGGCATCTGTTTGATGTGATAGTGAAGGGGGAGCCAGTGGATTCAAAGATGAGGGGTTGTTGTCAAAGCAATAGGCTAAGAAAACTGTCTTTACAATATCATTTTGACTGGATCTGGATGCAGACAGAGAGGAGGAAGTGAGATGAGAGCTTGGGTGAGAATTTTAGCTGCATGGGTGGTGGTGAAAGGCCATATCTTAGAGAAATTAAGGAGGAAAGCATCAGCAAGGTTTAGATGGAGGTCTGCGTCAAAGTTGTCAGCCCAGTTAGAGTCCAGAAGGACCAGCTGGATGATGAGGGTGTTTGCAGTGATGGAGCAAGGTGGTAGTGGGGAGGGCTCTCCCTACTGCTAGAGCATGGCTTCCTTACCGAATCTTAGGAAAGGTTTTGCACAAAATAGGCAAACGTGGAAATAGATGACATGAGGATTTTAAGTGAGTGGCAAGTATGGAAAGTCAAGATAAGCTTTAAGTGCTATCGCTCCCACCCTCACCGTCTGATGACCACCTGGGGTGTGCAGCAAAGTGTTCTGCAGTGAATTTCTCTGCTCTGTTTGCTACAGATGGCTCTAGGGTCTCTCGGAAAATAAAATGGTTCATTGGTTAAGCACTTTGATTCCAGTGGTCTGTCACCTGCCAGGGACTATTAGCACTGAAAGGTCTCAATTTGGCAGCTTGTGGCTATGCCTCTTGGGAAAGTTTTGAGTCGGGTTGAGAGGAAGAAACACTATGCTAACAGGGCATAGTGGTATTTAGAGCAAAGTGACTCAGTGCATCAATGGAAAGAATTTTCTATTCTTCTCAATGCCATTCTGAGAATTGTTGTGTTTTTTTTTTTTTTTTTTTTTGGGTCTATGAACAGTAGGTGGAAACAGTTTTGGTGGATGGATAGAAAAAAAACAAGCTTTTAATCTAGTAACAATGTCTTTAAGAGAAGATCCTGGGCTGTTTATTTGGAGGCTAGTAATACCATGACATCCTATCCTGGCAGACAGAGGAAAAGGACAAAAGGGCGGAAGTTGTCCCTTTTTAATCTCCAGGACTTTTTTGAGGAGATCAAGTTACGGAGTAAAATGTCTCTTCCTCCTTCCTAGTTCAGTGTTTGTCTGCTCTGTAACAGTAACCCACTTAAAACCGCACGGCTCTTTTGAAGTTAATTTAAACCCTCAACTGCGTATACTGATATTGTTACCTTGGATAAAAACACCACCCTTTCAGACATGTGGAAGGTGTCCCAGTATATTTCAAGGATTTTATACTGGATACTTCTTAGAGATGGGCTATGGTTTCAAAGCTTGATTGATGCAGCGTACGCCAGGGGACTGTTTCTCTATTTCTCTAGGTATTGAACATTGTCTAATAGTTTCTGTTCGCTTACAAGTTCCCATAGATTCTTTCCCACTAACCAGAGAAAGCAGCTATTATAGCCCAACTGGGTGGATTTGGAGCAGTTTGCAAACTTTTATTCACATTGGAAAGACAAAACTCAGTGTACATCGAATCCTTTTGGGGTGGGTGAAGTGAGTGTGTCTAGGTAGCAGAGTTTGTTTTCAAGGGTGGTGGAGGTGTTTTGGGTGGGGGTGTGGCCAGAAAAGGGGGTGTATTTCCTATGTCTTTTCCTCCCAGCTCTCTTTCATTGTTTTTGTATCTGAAATTAGCAGTTTTCTGTGGGTCAGATGCTTGAGTTTAAGGCTTGGTTTTGCCTGCAGAAATCGACGTTCCAGCCCCTTAAAGGGAGTAATCTGACCTGCTCATCCACGTGAACTAGGCATCATTGTGGAGAGGTCAATGAATTACCTCTGAGAGTGCAGTGGTAAGCCAAAAAGTGAATGATGGTAAAATGAACAAAAGCGGGGTAGTGTACAGTTCTGGCTACCCCGTATCTAGATGGATGTTACTGAATCATCTCTACTGAGATGGACTTTTGAAAATAGATCTGGGAAAGCTTCTGTAATAGAGATTAATATTTTTAATGCTTAGGTGGAAGTGAGTCCTCCCAGCTATCCAGGGCCACAGTGTATAGCGCTCCAGAGGGGTAGCTGTGTGAATCTGTATACAGCAAAAACAATGAGAGTCTCGTGGCATGTTAAAAGGCCAACACATTTCTTCAGTCATAAGCTTTCATGGGCTGCAACCCAATTTGTCAGATGCATCTGATGAAGTGGATTGCAGCTCACAAAAGCTTATACGTGAAGAAATTTGTTCATCTTTAAGGCGCCACAGAACTCTCATTTTTATTGTGTAGAGTATTGTAAATGATCACCCCTGCTGTAGTGTTTATAAAGAAAATAACAAGACCAAAGACATGGGTGAGAGAAACAAGGTGATGAGTGAGAGTGCTGGAGTAACAAATAACAGAATACTTTTAGCACAGACTAGAACTGTGCAATTCTCAGCTTACCATGCATTTCATTAATAAACACAACTTGCCACCTGTCCTACTGATACTGGATTGCAGTTTTCTGTCTGTTTTGTAGAGATGAGTTTTGAAATATGGCTTGAAGGAAGATGAAAGTAGTGGCATTATGGATTTTGACTGGGCATCTTTCCTTGGGCATTAGGGTAGCATGGGAAAGGGAATGTCTTCCCAAAAAACACCTTCAAACTACCTGAAGACTGGAATGTTTAGTTGAGAAAGAAGACAAATAGGAGCTGTAATAAAGATGCATAATATAGTGAATGTTGTACAGAGGGTAAGATGGGCATTCTGACTTCTTGTCTCGGAACAGTAGAAAAAGGGACACTAAATGGACAGGAAGCAAATTTAAAGCCGATAGAAAGAGAGAGAGAGAAAAAGAAATTCTTAGAATCAGTGCATGAATTAACCTGTGGAACTCAGTGCTGTACCATGTAACAAAGGCAAAGAACATAAGACTGGAAAAATGATTAAAAGCTTTATATGAATGACAAGAACACTGATGCATTGGGTAGGATATAAAAACTCAGAAGGAATAGAAACTTCGTGCTTTAAGGTTTAACCGAGTCATTAACTACAGAGGTGAAGTTAATTGGATGCCTCCCTGCTGAAACAGGCTATCTGTGTTCTCCACCTCCCACCATGTAGTCAGGCTAGACTGTTAACTGGGTATGACAGCTTAAGGGTGCCTAGAAAACAGGAACTTCTGTCAGTCTCAAGGAAGCGGAAGAAGAAAATTAATGCCCAGGAATCCCCCTTGCTTCTATCCCACTGAACCTATCCTTCCCTGACATGAAAGCCAAACAATCCCCAGGGAATTAAAAAAAAAAAAAAGGCAATATGATGCTAGGCCTGATACTGACTTCAAATGGGAGTAACCCTGTAGGGATGTGAAGTGCATGAGTGAAGCTTTGGACCATCATGAATCAGACCTAGAACACCAATAATGATGCTCAGGGGTTTTTTATATATATTCATCTGAACACGCAGAGTGACCAGAGGTGGTGAAAAGAGTGGGAGGGAGGGGTTTCTCACCTTTAAGAATGAGCTGTGCCTTACTTCTGTCTCGTATTTGATTTGCAATTTCTACTCATTGCTATAAGACAAGAATGACTGTAACTCTGCCTAAGGTGAATGTAAAGGGTGGGAGGTATCATGAAGAAGCTGCATCAGCTCTTCTTCTATCTGCTTCTCAGGATTTGTTCTACTTTGGATGATTTGCTGGCTGAGACTGTCACTCTCAAAAGCAAGATAAAGCCAGGATTCCAACAGAGATCCTGGCAGCAGTTTTTGCAGCAGACGTTCTTAATCTGCTTGTTGACCTCCAGCACAGTAGCCCAAAGGCATGTGTGGCTCATTGCACAGAAAGTGGGTATGCAGGTGAAACAGCTTATGATGCCTTCCATGTACATGACAAGTAGAGGGAGAAACTGCAGAGCTTCATGGACAAGGCGGTAGCTGAGGCAGGAGATGAGGAGAAATCTCTCTCTCCCTCCCCTCTGTGAAGCAGTATAAAAGGGACGATTAGCAATCCTTCAGACACAGGCAGTCATCTTGTGGCCATTGGCCTTTAGATTCTAGAAATGAGACTATTTTGGTTAGAAATACAACTCTGGAATAAATCTGATATGGAAGCAAAGTCCAAATCAGATATCAACTCCCCAAACCCTAAAATGATTTCTCTTTCAAATAGATTTCAGGGACAACGCAAAAGAGATCTTCAGTAGAAACTGTTCCCATACCCCCAAAAGAAAGGAGATCCCAGAAACCAGAGTCCAGAAAAGGTCTTGCATCTGTTACAGATTGAGTTAATAGAAAATATCAAAAGTGCAGTAGCATGGACTGTGAAGATGGTGGTCATGCAAGCAATTTTGGTTCTGACAGTGAAATTCTGTCCCTTCTTGGTGACCTGGAATACACAGTTGTATAACCCCATCTGATGTCGTTCTTTGCATTTCTGCTACCACAGGAGGCACTTCCAATGGACTGAGAGAATCGTCTAGCTAAGGCAGAGAGACTGCAGTCTTAGTACAGGACCATGTATCTGTCCAATCTCCTGGTTCTATTCACAAGGCAGGTCATACTCCTCATCCAAGATGTTCAGGTGCTATCAGGAATGTCTCTGACTTGTGCCAGACTGCTCATGCTGTTGGTACAGTGAAAACCTCAGTGAGCCTGCTTCCACAGGAAGACTGCAGAGATTCCTACTCCCTTGCAATTCTTTCTTCCTCATCTTCAACTGAGGGTATCAGATTTAGTAATTTAATCCATGGAGCTGTGGATTTGCCCTGGCATTGTAAACTGGGCTATCCCATATTTGAACCAGAAGGATCCTCATCACTAGCAGTACTGGAAAATCAGCTGACAAAGGGGGTGTTGGTCCAAATTGGAACAAGGGAAAATAAACTCGGCTCTCTGGGGCTCAGTGTATGATGACTCGCTCCACTGCACTTCCATCTAGCAGTGCAGCATAAGCTAGACCTTAGGACAGAAGCATGGTGATTGCATATTTGAGTAAAAGAGAAAAGGAGTCCCACAAACTTTTTTATTCGGGTGGAAAAGCACATAATCCCATATGTGCCTCCATGTCAAGGGAAAGGCCTAAGAGACAAGGGAGATTGTACTGCAAGAAATGTAAATGCTTTGAAGGATTTCCATGTTGTGACCTATTAGGAGAACAAAGAAATTTTATAAGACCAAGATTCAGAAGTGAAGGCAATAGACTACCCCACAAATGGCTTTCTTTAAACCTTTTTATATTCCAGTCTTGGCAAACACTTACAGGATTATTACTGAGAGAGGCTAGAAAGATCATAAACTCATAGGGTTAGAAGGGACCTCAGGAGGTCATCTAGCCCAACCCCAACTAAATCATCCCAGCCAGGGTTTGTCAAGCTGTGCCTTTAAAAACCTCTCAGAATGGAAATTCCATCAGCTCCCTAGGTAATCCATTCCAGTGCTTCACCACCCTCCTAGTGAAACCTAGACCTCCCACACTGCAACATGAGACCCTTGGACCTAATTCTGTTATCTACGATCACTGAAAACAGCCGAATTCTATCATGGAACCCTCTTTCAGGTAGCTAAAGACTGCTATCAAATACCCCTTCCTCCTTCTCTTCTGCAGACTAAATAAGCCCCGGTCCCCCAGCCGCTCCTCACAAGTCATGTGCTCCAGCCCCCTAATCATTTTTGTTGCCATCCACTGGACTCTTTCCAGTTTGTCCACGTTCTTTCTGTAGTGGGGAGCCCAAAACTGGACACACTACTCCAAAGGAGGCCTCACCAGTGCTTAATAGAGGAGAATAATCACTTCCCCCTCTTTGCTGGCAATGCTTCTACTAATGCAGCCCGACATGCTGTTAGCCTTCTTGGCAACAAGGGCGCACTGCTGACTTCTATCCAACTTCTGGTCCACTGTAACCCTCAGGCCCTTTTCTGCTCAACTGCTTCCTAACCAATTGGTCCACAGTCTGTGGTAGTGCATCAGATTCTTCCATCCTAAGTGCAGGACTCTGTTTTTGTTCATATTGAAACTCATCTTATTTCTTTTGTCTCAATCCTCTAATTTGTCTAGGTCACTCTCTAACCTATCTCTGCCCTTCAGTTCATCTACCTATCCCCGCTTCCCTGTGGTTAATGTCATCTGTAAACTTGACGATGCTGTAAAATACTCCTACTTCCTCCGGATCATTAAGGAAGATGTTGAACAAACCAGCCCCAGCATCAGCCCCTGAGGCACTCTGCTTGTTACCGGCTGCCAACTAAACATCAAGCTGTTGATCACTACCTGTTGAGCTTGATAATCTAGCCAGTTTACTCTCCACGTTATAGTTCATTCATCCAACCAACCCATTTGTCTTTAACTTGCTGATAAGAATACTGTGGGAGACAGCATCAAAAACTGTCAAGATATATCACATGCATCCCTTTTCCCCTATCCAGAGTCAGTCATCGCACCATAAAAGGCAATCGGGTTGGTCAGACATGACTTGCCCTTGATGAATCCATGCTGATTATTACTGATCACCTTACTCTCTTCCAAGTGCCTCAAAAAGAAATCCTTGAGGACCTGCTCTATGATTTTTCCAGGGAATGAGGGGTGGTCAACCAGTCTGTTGTTCCCCACATGCTCCTCCTTTCCTTTTTTGAAGATGGATCCTTCTTCATCAGCTGCAGATTGGTATTATCCCTGTCATAGTGTCATAGTCTCATGGTGTAACTCAGTGATTAATTGTCCATCAAGATCCCTGTCACAAGGTGGGCCGGGCCCTTTTTTCCAGGACACCTGTATTCATTAACAGCCTTAATGGAGCCTGGCAGAGGATAGGTATCCTCAATAAAGAGCTAAAGGGGGACAGGAAACCACAGAGCACGAGGACAGTTTATGGATGAAAGACAGGGACATCAGGGGAGTTTGGATACCAGGGCTAGAAGGCTGAGCTCTAGCCAGGCAAACCCCGGGTGTGATGTCTGAATTGGAGAAAGGAAGACAGGGCTTGGGCAAAGCCCAATATAAAACTGGTTTAAAAGTTTTGGGTTTGGTTTGGGTTGCTGGGGGGGAGAGAGAGACTATGGAGTTCTGTACATGAGATCTTGTTCACAGTCTGAGTAGAACTGGTGAAGGGCAGATCAAAAAGACTAGGATCAAGAGCAACCCAAGCCCTGGAAGGAGGGCTGCGGAGTTTGCTTAGTCAAACAGGAAGAGGATTGGGCCTAGGAGGTTACCTGAAGACTGCGTGCAAAATTAAATAAACCCCACCCAGAAGGAATGATTTTGTTGGAAATACTGTGGACTGTGCAGTTGTTAAAGAAGCCTAAGGAGGCGGAAACCGAGGCCGTGGGCTGTCAGGTGACTTCCGTTCACCAGGAGATTATCAGGAGGCGGCTGACTGCTTAACAGTTTGGAAATTCCAAGAAAAGTACATGCACTCCTTGGGACGATCACAGTTGGACATCCTACTCATTCAGTAACCAAGCTACCGGTATTGTCTCCGCAGCAGTGTATACAAAAGTTATAAGCAGAGCAATGAGTGGTGCATCAGACCATCCCCACACATAGTTACACTTAGGGCAAGATACCGGTAGAACTCAAGACCTACGTCCTTAGGAAGTGTGTTCTAGTGATCACTCGTGTGATCTACTGCAGAATGCCAGGATGATGATGCCTGCAAAGCCACACTGATTAAAAAAATCAACATGGCTTAAAGGGGAAGACAAGGGAGCTTAAAAAACCCTATATTTAACAAATGGAAGAAAAGGGATGTTGACAATAATGAATAAAAATCAGAAGCTCGGATTCTTAGACAATGTATGTGGGAAGCAAAAGGATATAAAGAGAGACCTCTGGGGCCGCGCAGTTTATGAATGTTGGGAATGTAAGGAACCCTAACAATTGTATTACTAGGTAGAAATTATAGACCTTTCTGTTTTGTATCTACGGGGAAAAAGGTGATGATGATGATGAAACACTTACAACAGTTACTTGGGAGTGAGGATGTTAGCTAGCAGCTTGTATAGTTAAACACTTTTAAATCATCAGGTCCAGGTAATGTCCATCCAAGAATTTCAAAGGAGCTGGCCAAGGAGCTCTCTAAATCAGTGGTTTTCAAACCTTAGGGTTGGGACCAAGTACTGGGTCGCAGACCCTCAGGCACTGGGTTGCGGCACCCCTGCTGCTGCTGCCGCCAAAAGACTGGAGTACATTGCTGAAAGATGTCCTTGTTGGGTCACGGGCCTAAATGATTTTTTTTCAACTGGGTCCTGAGAGAGAGAGTTGGAAAACCACTTCTCTAATCCATTAATGTTGACTTTTCAAAAACTCTTAGAACACTGGGGAGGTTGCAAAAGACTGGAAGAAAGCTAATGGTCTGCCAGTATTTTTAAGGGTGAACAGCACAACCCAGGTATAATTTTAGGCCCATCACCTGACCTAAATCTCAGGCCAAGTAATAGTGTGGCTGATCCTGCACTAGATTCATAAAGAAAGATAATATAGCAAACGATAATCCACATGGATTTATGATAATAGATCTTGTCAAATTTTCACTTTCTTTGAGGTTACGGATTTGGCCAGTAGAAGTAAGAAAGGGTTTTAATATACTAAGACTTCGGTAAGGCAGTTGACTTGATACAACACAACATTTTAATTGAAAAAGTGGAATGAGAGAAGATTAACATAGCAAACGTTAAATGGATTAAAAACTGATGGACAGGCCTCAGTATGTAATTGAGGAATCATGGTTGAACTGGTGTGTTTCTAGTTGGATCCTACAGGGATGAGTTGCTATTTAACACTTTTATTAATGACTGGGAAAAAACCTAAAATAACCACTGATAGTTTGCAAATGATCCTGGAAATTGGGGAAGTAGTAAATAATGAGTAGGATGCCCTGGCAATTACACTGGCAGGAAATGACATTGAAACTTGTGGAAATGAGCGAAGCAGATTGATTGTGAAACACTGTAAACATGGTGAATTAAACACAAGGCATGTCATTGAACGTTGGAGTCTTGGCATGTCAGGTCATAACTGAACTGCTATGGCAGAACAGTATGGTGGCCCTACGATTGATAGAGCAATAGGTGCTGCAGACTTGAGGTGATTTTAATGAGTGATGGGCTGACTTAAGGTTGCTGTAGAGGTTTCATTGTACAAGTGTGTCACCTTCCTGTAGATGCCTTTCACAAGAAATCCGATACTCTGTGTTCTACTGCCCATTGCGCCTTCATCCATGATAATCTCAATTACACATAGATAGATAAAGGCAAAGAGACATTTGGAAGCAATGATGTAGTGGGCAGGGAAGGGGAGAGAAATTTCTACAATAAATACCTGAATAGGCCCATGGAAATGTACCAGAGCTACCCATTAATACTCTTATTATTGATTAAAATCTTGAGCCCCAACCTTAGATCTGAGTTTAGGATGATCTATTGTCCCCATTTTTTTTAAAACCCTAACAAAGAAGTTACACAAGATCATTGTAGAGATAGTGAGAAATAGAGTCCAGGTCTTTAACATGGTAAACTTACAACTTATCCAGTCAGCCACAACACATTTCAGAGTGTTGCAGTTCATCTTTGAGTGCTTGCTCATACTGATTCTAAGTAGGTGAATCCAAGTAGCTCAGGTCCTGATCCATCTGAAGGGCCACAACATAGTTGTCAAGCCACACCTTTGGGTATTACATGATGCCATTATGCAGCAAGTCAGAAACGATGCGGCTCTTGATAGAGCCGTGCTACAGATTGCAGTACGTTGAATTCTGATTGCTCAGAAGTCAGCTATTTAGAAGAGACATGAGCAAGCACTCAAAGAAGAAGAGACTGTTACCAGCTTTCCGGAACTATCGTCCTTCAAGATGTGTTGCTCATGTTGATTCCAAGACCCACCTACCTACCCCACTGTCAGAGTCAGCCAGCAAAAAGGAACAGGGGTATCAACAGGGCCCTGTGTAGAGCACCATGAAGGTGCAACTCCAGGGGGCTCCACACCCAGCCTTAGGGATACTACTAGTGACTCAATGTTGTGTGCCCGTTGCTTGGAATGCATGCGAGCAACATCTCAAAAAACAACCGTTACAGAAGGTTAGTAACCATCTTCTTTGGCTGTCTAGCCACCGAACCACACTCCCCTCTCAGAACCAGGACAGAATCTAGTATTTCTCATCTCCAGTATTCGTTTGTTACTTCTAGCTAATAATTTTGTGACCCATTGGGACAAATCCTCCTCATGTGGTTCTTCCACAAAAAGGCTAGCAATTATTTCTGCAGTTGAAGTTTTGTAGGAGCCTGAGCTGGAAAATCTGAAGGTCTAGGTTAAAATCCCACTGCTGTTATACAAGCGAGATGCTACGGCTCTGTATCATTCATCAAATGAGAAAAAAAAACCTTTTTTAAAACAGGTTTTGTACTTAATTTACAAATAATCGTGGTTAGTTCTCATGCTGGACAGCATGGAGGCTGCCAAATGAATTATGTTCCTCTGTAATGTTCTGTCGTGAGCCAAATGTGATGCGTGGCAGGGTAAGATGCTTGTGAGGGTCACATGTCTGATGGCATCCAGCTGTTATCTTCTAGGTGTTTCAGATGATCTTTTCTAGCTTACGTACTCGAAGATGCGTTTCATCAGGCCCTGCCAACTTCAGTACAAATAACCTATCTAAATATTCTTTAACCAGTTCTTTCCCTGTTCTTCCCTCCACCCTTGTTATTAATGTTTGCTTAAGCATCTGGTCACAGTTAATTTTTTTTTAACATGAAGACTAAAGCAAAATAAATATTAAAATCTTACACTTTATTGTGTTGTCTGTTGTTAGCTCTTGTTCCCTGTTAAGAAGTTCAGTTCTTTGCCATGGTCTGACCTAAAGTGGGGGATGGGAAGAGTGTTAGTCCTGAGGGCAGCTGTAGCAGCCTCCTCAGGTGGAGGGATCCAGGTGTTTGTCAGCACCAGGTGCTCTAAGGAACAAGATGTGAACATGTTACAGAAGGCCGTGGCCCTTTTCGAAATGGAGTGAGCATTCCAGAAGCAACAAGGCAGGGGGAAGGAGCTGGGCATGAGGTTAGGCATCTTGGCACGAGGGATGGTGGGGGCAGATAGGGGAGGTAGAGAGTGTGGGGATGGAGGGAAGGCCAGATGTCAGCTAGAGTCAAGGAGAAAGAGAGAGATGCAGATAGGGGATCTGGATTTGTGCTCTTGCGCTAGGGCTCACTACTCAAAGCAGTGCACAGACGTTTTCCAATTACTGCTTGCTTTGAGGCTGACAGGTCTCAATGTAACTTGTTGCCTGGGGGTCATCACTGCATGGGTGCATATCTAGTGGGTCCAACAGGAATCAGATACTAGCCGTATGCTATTCTTCCCCAGTCATTGGTACTGTTAAATAGCTATATTACTTATTTTACTGTACAGGCAAAGGCTTCAAGTATATGATCATATTCACTAACAAAAACCTTTGTAATGCATGTAAGGTAGTCTGGTAGTATTTTGTCTCTTTCTAGAACATCAAGTTCAGCAAAAGAGAGTTTTGAAAACTAGGAAATAGAGAATTAAGGTTCACTCACATGCAGTGCTGGAACTGGCTGGAGCATGCAGCCTCTGGGAATTATCTGTATGCACTTGAGCTACAATTACTATATTAGGTGTAGCTGTATTGGATAGTGGAGGGATTAATTTTAGCAGCTTTGAAGAGCTGTGATTGTGATATTAGGTGATCTCAGAGCCTGTACCTCCTGGGAGTTCAAGGGCCCCTCACTCTCTCCTGTGTATGATCAAAGGAAACACTGCGTTAGAAGGGTCCTTGAGGGGTCATTAAGTCCAGCCTCCAGCACTCAGGCAGACCGGATAAGCACAGACTAGCCCTGATAGACGTTTGCCTAACTTGTTCTTAAAAACTTCTAGTGATGGGATTCCAAAACCTCCCTTGGAAGCCTGTTCCAGAGGGTAGCTGTTGGTTTAGAAGATCTTAGAAAAAGCTTTCTAAATCTCTCTTGCTGCAGATCAAGCCCATTACTACTTGTCTGATGGACGTGGAAAATAATCGATCGCCGTCATCTTTATAACAGCCCTTAACATACGTGAGGTATGTAGCTGAGATTTCCCAGATGGTCCCATACCCAGTCTGACAGCCTCAGTGCTGTTGAGGAGGCTGAACCTCTTGGGGAAGGAGAATATCGAGCTGCGGTAGTGGGAAACAGTCCTGCGATTGGGACTCCCCTTCCAAATGATGTCACGGAAGTCTCTCTCACTGAGGATGCCCCTCCCCAGGTGGGAGCCTTTGTTGTTAGGGAGAGCCAGGTAATAGTAATGGGAATTTGATTATTGGAAATACAGATAGTTGGATTTGTGGTGACGGGAAGAACAATGTAGAAAACTGCCTGCAGGGTACAAAGGTTGCTCATCTAACAATACATCTAGGCAGGTTTCTGTGCAGTGCTGGGAAGAGTTAAGGTACATGCTATGCAACGTTAACTCTGCCCTCTTGGGTTAATGCCTCAATACATTCAGAACATGCATTCATAGCTGCCTTTGCCTTACAGGAGCTATCTCTTTCCGATGATTTGGAACCATCAGGTTGTGTATTACCTAACCTATGTTAACTGCGTGATTTTGTTGTTATTACCCTGGTTCACATTGTCTAGTTAGATCTCATTTCAAATGTGATGATCAACTGTTTGTAGCAGGCACAGTGTCTCAGTACTGGCCTCTTAGAGTGGACCCTGATCTTGGCTGAGGCCTGGAAGCACTATTGGAATGTTAGTTTTTTGCCTGGGAGCGTTCTTCTTTATGTCTGTCAGTGCCAGAGTTGCTGTTGTAGCGCCCCATGGGTATATTCACTCATTTCCTTTACAGGAGAGGGCTGTGCTGAGCTGCTCCCTGTTGGGGGGAAAACTCTAGAGTGGAATAATGTTTTAAGATGAAAAATTGCTGCTTCATCTGACACTTTCAATCTTCATGTGGAGTGTATCACTGCTTTTGGCTTCCTAACCATTATGTACCAGTGTTTCCAATTAATCTGTTACTGGCTAATTGAGTTCTGTCACATCACAACTGAGATCAGAAATATAAGGACTATAATAATCAAAGTATTTAACACTAAACATCTTCATAAGTATTAACTCCATCACCAGTCCCCACCCCACCCCCAGGAGGAAGAGAAGCGTTAACTTGTTGTACAGACATAGAGCATGAACCAAGCCAGAGGTGGCTTTTGGGGTAGGCGAAGCAGGCACACACATAGAGGAGGAAGGGGCCCTGTTGCCTGCTTCGCCTACCCCAAAAGCTGAGCTGGCCCTAGAGCTGGTGGCAGGGAGGTGGGGCTATGGAGACGTAGAGGGGCCCCCACAATGGGCTTTTGCCTAGGGCCGCCTCTGACCTCGGCTGCAGAGGAGTCCAGATCAGAACTCCTACCACATCACACAGTGGGTTTGATTCTCATGCCGGTCTCTCGGGGTTACTGTACTGGAAACATTAAGTCATGGTAACGTGGTGCTGTGCTGCTAGGCTGCTGCTCTTGAAACTATTCCCTTAAATTCTCTGATGTACTTAAGCAAGGGCCACTGCCTACAAATGGAGAGGATTTCCCACTAGTCAGTGTGCTTAAACACTCAGTGATTGGGTGTCTCTCCCTTTCAGTCTAGTTTTTCCTGTTAATTCCAGTCTCAAGATCAAGAGCCTAACGCTAGAGAGAGCTTTAAAAGCTGCTTAGTCACCTTTACCCTCTGTCTTTTAAAGGAAGAGACGGTTCCCTTGACTTATATCAGCTGTGGGGAGTGATTGGACACCGATGAACTATGGCACTTGTTTCACTTTCTGATGTGCCGCTATCTGAACACTGAGCCCATATTTCTCTTTAGTGTGTGTTTGACTAATGAATATCCTACGCTTTGTCTTAAGGCCACCCGTGAAATAGTTTGTTGTTTCTGTTACAATGAACATCGGTTTTTTTGCATGTTAATGTTTCGGTTAAGGCTTTTACCAGCTTCTTCCTTGGTTCTGTTTCAGATGCATCCATTGGGGCTGTGTAATAGCAATGATGAAGAGGACTTGTATGAATATGGTTGGGTAGGAGTGGTGAAACTGGAACAGCCTGACCTGGAGCCTAAACCATGCCTCACTGTCCTTGGCAAGGTAAGGGGGAAAACTCGCCACCAATCATTCAGATAAATGATGCTTTTAGCTCTGTTTCTGGAAAGGGATAATCCTATCTTGTGATAAATGATCAAAACAGGAGGACGTGGTTTCTGAAACTCATCCTTTCTGAGTCTCCCATGCGATGTGCTGCTTGTGCCAAGCTTGGAAAAGGGCATCTGAGGTCTGGAAAATGGCTGGAGGAAAGGAGAGACTTCGGCCAAGTAGGCCATTTAGCTCAAGGAAAAGTTTCAGCAAAGTACATGCACTCCTGGTGATGGTCTTGCAGTTTTGCAGGGGGTGTGTAAAATGGGGAGGAATCATAGATTCCAAGTCTAGAAGGGACCATTGTGATCACCTAATGCAGGGGTAGCAAACCCCGGCACGCGTGCCAACAGTGGCCCACAAGCCCGTTCGGCGTGGCACTCGGCATCCTCTGTGGTGCCACAGAAATTACCACTCCTGCCACCAAAAGACACTCCAAGTGGCTGCTTTCGTGGGCGGCTGCAGTGCGGGGGTCCCTGCCATGTCCATGCCCCAGGATACCGTGTTAAGAACCCGCCCAGAGCGGCTCCTCTCTGTGGAGTGTCACCACCAAAAGGAGTGACTCCAGGTAACTGGGGATAGGGGTCCCCAGCCACGCTGCTGTGAGGAGCCCTCCAGGTGGCTTCTTTCCACGAATGGGCTGTTGGCAGCAGCTGAGGGTCGAGGAGGAGGGGCCGGCACAGGGGTCCGCTAAGGTTGCCAGCCCCTGACCTAATGTAACTTCTGGTATAACACAAGCCAGAGACCTTTCCCAAAATAATTCCCAGAGCAGATTTTAGAAAAACCACCAATCTTGTTCGAAAAATTGTTCGTTTCGGAGAATTCACCCTGACCCTTGGTAAATTTTTTCAGTGGTTAATTGCCCTCACTGTCAAAAATGTATGCCTTTTTTACAGTCTAAATTTGTCTTGGTTCAACGTCCAGTCATTGAATTGTGCTACATCTGCTTTATTTTATTGAGTGCTGGTAGATTGTCTCTTGACTCTTCATCTTACACAACATTAATTACAATTTCCAGTACAGATTCAAAGGCTGTAAGTGTGTTAAAGACAGCCACAAGCCTGTAAATCGTGTTGCAAGCTCATTTGAGGTTTCTCCATTGCAAAGACTGGAACATGGAGCTTCTGGTGTCTAATTATTTGTACAGCAGCTTTCATGAACTCTAAAGAGCTCTATAATGCATGAAGGATAGTACAAACCAAAATTCATCAGAGTAAAAGAAACCGAGTTCAGATTTTAACAAAACCATTAGTGGTCAGTTTTCTGGAAAGGATAAATGATTTAGGTTCTGTAAAGGTGTATGGAACCGTACGAGTGTAAGTGTCAAAAAGATAATTTTGCACTCTCCAGTATGCATTTGCTGATAACTGAATAAAGAAACAGTTGGTTAAAAAAGGAACAATGAAAATCAAATGACCTATGGAATTTGAACAGAATTTAAGCCAAAAAGGAATGAGACAAAAAGTCAGTAGTGACTGAGGCAGGAGAAAAGCAAAGCATGGATCAGCATGTGGAAATAGCTGAGATGGAATCTACAGCAATAGGAAGAAATAATCTGATGAAGGTAGTCATACCGCACACTCTAAACTGGGCTGGGAGTGATATGGGAGAAGGAAATCTTAGCCTACTTGTATAACTATGGTGTAGATATAGCTGTGCTAGTCCAGGAATTAGAGAGACCAGGTGGGTGAGGCAGTATTTTTTTATTGGACCAACTTTTGTGGGTGTGAGAGTCAAGCTTTTGAGCCACACACAGCCCAGTGTGTGTGCACTGTGTGTGGCCCAAAAGCTTGTCTCTCTCACCAACATCAGTTGGTCCAGTAAAAGATACCATATATCCAATGGTTCTGTTAGGTACTAACCACATAAACTTGTGGTTTTTCACTTAACGTTAAATGCTAAAAAGTTCTTGAATACCTAACGATCTCAACTAGAGAGCATGAAATTGGGGGTAGAGGGGATAGACATCCTCAGGATAAACCAAAAATAATTTCTCTACATCTTCCGCATGCAGTAAGTAATTAGACCCCCCAACAATTAAAGCATCAGATATCTGCTGATACAGAGGAAAAGATCAGTAGTTGAAGAAGAGAGATCTGTGGAACATTCTGCAAAAAGATCAGAAAATCCATGTGAGTTTTTGCTATCAGCTACACAAAAGAACAGTTTTTCAGCAATTGTAGGGCTCAAGCCATGAGTAAGAGACTGAGATACAATGTAGCTGGGAACCCTTGGATAAATATGTAGTGACCAGGATTGGAACTAGAAGACAGCATTTCACTTGCAAGTCACCAATGACCATTTTAAAATCTGAGCAGGTTGCTAGTGGCAGGCAGTTACCATCTGATAGCTCTTTGGACAATACGCAATGATTTTCGGGGGTTCAGTCCAGTTCCCAGTAGAAAGGTAAGCCCACCATAAACCTGCCATCTTAATTGTCATTAATTGCCCCTCGTGGTGGTCCTAAAACCCCTCCACTAAATAGGCATTGAAACTATTTTTTCCCCTTCCTTATTACTAGTCCCTCCATCAGGGATGAAGCATGTTGGCAGATGGTGCATGATGGAAGCTTGCATTATCACTGCCCTGGCTGTTTTGGCTGTCTGTATAAATGGAGAGTTCTAGCTCCAGAACAGTAATTTTCATGCGCAATGAACACAGGTACAGATGTGGACATAAAGCACTCTATAATCCTGAAAATCAAGTCTGTGTGAGAGTTGTGTGTTATGCATCTTGTCAACCTGAATACAATATCTGTCCAGGCTAAAATAAGAATATAATATGTAGCAGGATCTGACGAGAGAGACTGGCGGCATTTGACTTCTAGCTGCTATTGTTAAGAGTCCTTCTAGGACTTGGAACAGTAGAATTCCAGGCAAACAAGAATAGAAAAATAGGTTGGGTATAAATACAGTGTGCAACAAGTTCTGTCCTCAAACCAAAATGCAGCTGTGACATTTAATTATAAACAGTGGTGGTAATCTTTGTGTATTCTATGCTGTGTCCCTTTTAAGAAAATGTCCAGTGTAAAATGATGCTTGACAGATTGATGGAGCCTTTGGAGTAGGAGAGAGAGCCTGGAGACAAGAGTTTTGTGGAGTTCATATAAATGCAAGGGATTTCAGGTGAAATACATGTTGGTGTGGCCAAATTTCTTTAAAGAAAAAAATGTTTCGGTTTTTTTTTTACTTGGTTTGCTATTGCCATCTCAATCAGAGAAGCCTGAACACCGCTTTCATTGGTCCTTTTCCTTCCAAAAGTGTCTAGTAATGGTCTAGGTACTTGGGGTACAGTCCACTTAGACAGTCTGGGCTGAGTATCTCCTTTGTGATCATCTTTTTCTGGGTTGTTTCCATAGGCGAAAAGAAAATAGCAAACTTACCTGTTTTTCAGCAGACCCAGGTGTATTGGAAATAGAGTGAATTAAGAAGTTAAGTAAATATTTTAGCACCTCAACAAAGATAGGAAAATGAGGATCTATATAATGGATATTTTTTACTTGCAGATGCACATAGTTGCTCTTTCAAAAGACATTTTTGCATGAGCGATGGGCTAGTCTGTAACAGCCCAAGGTACAGCAGGGCTGTTGAACTTTAATTCCATAAGGAACCATAGATCACTGAGAGCCATTCTGCTTTGTCTGTCTGCATTCCAATTAAGGGAATAACATAATTGCAGTTGGAGATAGCAGAGCCCATGGATTTCTTGCCTCTGAAGTGAGGATGGGATCTGCCAGTATCAGTCCTTCAGCCTTAATTCCACTGAAAGCCATTCTGCTGATTCTGAGAACCAAGTTTTTATGTGCAAAGTGGTGCGTGAATAGTTGCATTATTTAATCTGGCATTTTGATGATAGCAAGAAAGGTACTGGTGAAATAAAGGCAAGAATTTGCCTACCCAGAATTTTAATTTACATTGATTTAACAAGAAATGAATCAAAATGGGTGCCAGTTTCTGCATGGATGTTAACAGTTGAAACCCAATTTTATATCTATTTACCTTCTGTCTAGAAATTACAGACTGCAAATTGTACCAATATAGACTAGATTTAAACAGATATGAGTGTCCATAAACAGAAGTACACCAGTTTAACCGGACTGATTTTAAAATCATATCTTCAGTTATACCGATGCCACTTTGTGCTAACGTGGCTTAAAGATGACTCAGAAAATCAAGACAAAAAAGAGCTTTATAAAAAGATAACATTGGGAATAATAAGGGAAGTGTCAGATTGGGAGCATGTCTGGGAAGGGGAGAATTAAGTTTTTTCAGATTAGAAAGTGAGAGGGAGAGAATTGAAGGTGAACTTGGGGAGAGAGAATTTCAATTTGAAATAAAGAAGAGCAGGACAGGGGAAGATATGAAAACCTAAAAAGTGGCTCAGCAGTGCTTTCTGTTCATAACTCACTGGTCTCCTTGTTTGGTACATTGTTCTTCTCACGGCAGCACATTTTTCTGTAGCTTCATACCAATTCTCTATCCACTCAAGAAATAGGCCCAGTAGGCATATAGAATTTAAGAACAAAAATGTTTAATACTAGAGAGATCTTTGCATTACAAGAAATTCATCCAGCAAGAATGAGCATTATATGGTATAATGGAAATACAAGCACGAGAGTGTCGTCGTCTTTGCTCTCTCCTAAAAACAAAACTGGGCCCTGATTGGGAAAGGGGTGTTTGTTGCAGCCTTGATTTTAGCGTCTCCTTTGATCACAGTGCAGCCCTGTTTAAGGTGCTGCTGCATGCAGGCAAAGCAAAGGCCTGGGCTTTACTGATCTGATGAGCTTCTGAATAGGACTGGAAGGGGAATGAAGAAGGAAGAAGAAAGCTTTGAAAATGAAAAGGAAACCCCATGAACCCAACCGACATTATGGGCTGGATTTGCTTACCAGGGAGCCGCTCAGTTTCTGCCAGGCTAATTCTGCCTCATTCCCTCTGTCGCCCCCCCCCCCTCCTCTTTTTTCTGGCAGTTTTTTTCCCCCTTTTTGTTTTGTTTTTGAATCATGGCTGTTGCTCCTTGGTTCTCAGGCTGGGAACCCACTGAGCCTGTTGCCATGGTCACTGGGAAGCTCTTAGTGCCATGTGCTTCAAAGGGAACCTTTTCCCCTTCTAGAATTCCTGCCCACTCAATGCAGGCAGCACAATGAGACTCGTTCTCCTTCGTCAGCCAGGCCTCTCCCCCACATGCTGCTGCAGCAGCACAGCCTGGCCTTTCTCTGCTTTCCGGCGTAAAGTTGTCTGAAGTTACAATGGAAGCACCTGCATGTGCTGCATGGCTGCAGGCAGCAAGTTACACGCACACTTGTGGGATGCAGGTACAAATGTTGTATCTGTGCAGAGCTCTATAAAGGTGGAGGCAGGGAATGGGATTGCTAGGGCTTTGCAGGGGAGAGTGAACAGGTTTAATTCATTCAATGCACTAAACATGAGGAGGAGAGATTTTAGAGATGTTGAAAAGGAAAAAATTGCAGGAGCGTGGAGGAGGAGGAGTTTAACACTACTCAAAACTTAGGAGGTTGAATCTCCCTTTCTACTCCCAAAGATTCCTTGCTTGGAGCTGTTGTTGCCTTCTGAACTTTATAGAATCATAGAAACTGGAAGGAACCTGAGAGGTCATCAAGTCCGGTCCCCTGCGCTCATGACAGAACCAAGTACCCTCTTATGCCACCCCGATAGGTATTTGTCTAACCCGCTCTTTAAAAAGTCCAATGATGGAGATTTCACAACCTACCTCAGCAACTTATTCCAGTGGTTAATCACCCTGACAGTTAGGAATATTTTCCTAATGTCCAACCTAAACCTCCCTTGCCGTAATTTATGCCCATTGCTTCTTGTCCTATCATCGGCGGTTAAGAAGAACAATTTTTTCTCCCTCCTCGTAACAACCTTTTAGGTACTTGAAAACTATCATGTCCCCCCCTCAGTCTCCTCTGTTGTCTAGAATAAACAAACCCAGCTCTATTAATCTTCCTTCGTAAGTTGTGTTCCAGGCCTTTCAATGATTCTTGTTGCTCTTCTCTGGACTTTGTAAAATTTGTCCACATCTTTCCTGAAATAAAGCGCCTGAACTGGACATAATATTCCGGTTGAGGCCTAATCGGGGCGGAGTAGAGGGGAAGATATATTTCATGTGTCTTACTTAAAATACTCCTGTTTAATACATCCCAGAATTGTTTGCTTTTTTTGCAACAGATTACAGTGTTGACTCAGAGTTAGCTCGTGGTCCACTATGATACCCAGATCCTTTTCTGAAGTACTCCTTCCGAGGCAGTCGTTGCCCATTTTATATGTGTGCAATGGTTTGTTCTTTCCTAAGTGGAGTTTTTTGCATTTGTCTTTATTGAATTTCATTCTATTTACCTCAGACTGTTTCACCAGTTTGTCCAAATCATTTAGAATTGTGATCCTATCCTCCAAAGCACTTGTAACGCCCCCCAGCTTGGTATCATCCAGAATCTTTATAGGTATTCTCTATGCCATCATCTAATCATAGATGACAATATTGACCAGACCCAAAACCGATCTCGGCGGTACCCTGATCATTATGTCCTTTCAGCATGACTGTGAACCATTTATAACTACTTTCTGGGAGCAGTTATCCAACCAGTTTTGCATCCACCTTATAGTAGCTCCACCCAGATTGTACTTCCCTAGTTTGTTAATGAAAAGGTGATGCGAGACCCTGTCAAAAGCCTTCCTAAAGGCTAGATATACCATATCTTCCGCTTCCCCTCTATCCACCAGGTTTGTTACCCCATCATAGAAAGCTATCAGGTTGGTGACAAGTCCAGGCCGACTATCCCTTAACACCGTATTCTCTTACAGATGTTTGCTAACGATTCCTTAATTATTTGCTCCATTACTTTTCATGGTACAGGGGTTAAACTGATGGGTCTGTAATTCCCTGGGTTGTCCTTATTTCCTTTTTTATAGAGGGGCACTGTTTAAGATACTGATTTTGATTCCCTCCCCCCCCACCGCAATTTTGACTAGTCTCTCGTTTATCCTTGCTGTTACAGCCCAGGCTCCCTCCATTTCTGACCCTTCCCCTAGGCCTCCCTGGTTTTGACTTAGCTGTGGGCTTTCATCATCTTCCCCCTTCTAACCTAGTTGAATGCCCTCCTCACTAGGTTAACCAGCCTATGTCTAAATGTGTAGAGCCCTGTGGATTTGCGGGTATCTGCTTCAAATCCACAGGTATCTGCATCTGGGTGTGTGGGTACAGATATCCGCAGCCCCATTGCTACAGATTGGCCTGTGGATGTGGATTCTATTTTTATCTGCCCCGGGTGCGATCCATCACTGCCGCTGCTACTATGATCTGCATCAGCAGCACACAGGGGAACAAGGAAGCACTCCAGCCAATCCTAGCCCAGCACTGATTGCGGTCTGCCAACCAATCAGAGTTTCAGTCACAGGACGCTCAGCCTTGGAAAGCCACCCCTCGCTGTCAGTCAATCAGCATGCTGGGCTTTGAGTGACTCATTCCCCGTGCCTTCTCCACTCACTTCTGCCTTTTCTTGGTTGTGGTTCGTGTACCATGCTGTCAATCAGATTTTGTTGGTGGCCAAGGAAATCTGATGGACAGCACAGCGCATGAACTGCAGACAAGACAAGGAAAAAGTGGGCGGCATCCATCTGGCAAATGAGCCAATCAAAGACTCAAATGCTGACTGTGAGCCCAAGCTCTGCTGCGGATGCGGTTACAGATGCACATAAAACATGGTATGCGGATTGGTTATAGATTGACACTGAAAGGGTGGAGATTGGATCCGGAGCTCCATTTTTGTATACAAACAGGGCTCTACAAATACGCTCTTCCCCATCCTGGATAAGTGGACTCCATCTCTGCCTAGCAGTCCTTCTTTCTGGAACAGCATCCTATGGTCAAGAAAGCCAAAGCCCTCCTGGCAACACCAACTTCGCAGCCAGGCAGTCACTTTCAGGATACATCCGTCTCTGCCTAGGCCCCTGCCCTATACTGGAAGAATTGAGGAGACCACTGTCTGCACACCAGACTCCTTGACCCCTACTCCCAGAGTGCTGTAGTCACTTGTGATTTTCTGAGGGTCACATCTCGCAGCAGAGACGGCGTTTGGGCCAGGCAAAGCAGGCGTCTGCCTAGGGCCCCGTCCCGTGAGAGGCCCTTTCACCTTACACAAAAGATGCACCTTCCTCCTCCTGTCCTACGGATCACAGTGGGGGCTAGTGGCAGGAGAGAGGGGATGGGGTATAGGGGTATCCCTGGGGGGCAATGGGGCCCAGAGCCAATCAGCGTGGAGGGGGAAGGAAGAGCGGGCTGGCCTAGAGGCCGGGCTCCACACTTCTGCCCCACCCCTGGGCTGGCTGCTCTGCCCCACCAGGTCCACACTTCCACCCTTTGCCTTTTGGCTTGCCGCCCGCTGATGAAGGCAGTGGGAGGCTGGTGGCAGCAGGGGTGCAGACCACTCATTCTCTGGGAGGGCAGGGGGGGAAGTGGGAGCCCCGCCAGGGCACCAGGGCTGGTTTTGGGGCTCTCAGCAGAGTGTCGTAGCAGGGTTGGGGCCCCTGGTGGGGGGGGAACCATGGGGGGGAGCTTTTTGAGGTTTTCAAGGCCCCCAGTGGGAGGCCAGGGCCATGGGGGTGGCCAGGACTGGCGCAAGGGAGCGCTATAGAGGCCCCGCAATGGGCTTTTGGCAAGGGCCCCAGATAGGCTAAGGCTGCCTCTGTCTCGCAGTCTCGTTAGTGCCCACATGGATGAGAAGCATGGGCTGAGTCTTGACTCTTCCTCCATAACGTCTTGAATACAGGCCCACGACAGGCAGCATACGTCCCACGACGCCACGTCAGGGTGACAGATGGGTGCCCTCAGAAGAGAGGCCCCGACCACCGCTATCCTGCGTTTGCTCTTGGCTGTGGTGGTTGTGATCCTCTTAGCCTGGGCGATGCTTGTCTTTTCTTCTACCTCATCTCTTGTTGCTAGGGTTGCATAACGTTTTTCATCACTATGGGATGGGAGCAGGGGTAGAGCTCTGTCTGCTGCCAGAAGCAATCAGCTGCCCGTGTCCTCCCTGTGACAGAGCCATCTCTTCCTCCCCCGGTGGAGTGACAACAGCAGTTCTCCATAGCTGCTGAGCTTTCTTGGCCTTCAAAGTCTTTTCCTGAACGCTTTCGAGGAATTCTTTGTGGTCAGGGATGCTCCTGGGCTTAGCCACCAACTCCTGTAGCTCTTCCACCTGCTTCCTGAGAGATCCCACCAGAAGGCAACTTTTACGCTGGATGATTTCCCCCCACCCCCCAGCTTAGTTTTCTATGAGTAGGAAATACAGGACATGATCTCTGCAAATCCACGCCAGGATCTGGGTAGAGAGAGCCATGGTCAGATTGTCTGTCTGGATACAGGTGCTGGTAGAGGAGATTGAAGTGGTATGGGCACCAGCGATGTGGTTTCTCTTAATCATAGTGATCTTTCAAAAAACCCCTCAAACTTCTCACAACTCCCTTTCAAACTACCCTGTTTGCAGTCCTCTGGTCGCAAGCTCCCCTGGTTGCTTAGCCTCTGGTTTTTAAGGCCTTCCATCATTCATCTGTGAATGTCTTCACAATGGCTACACAGATACTTTAAGTGTATCTGCACTGGTAGCATATGTCAATTATTTACGTGGAGGAAATGTTTAATTCAAAGGCTGAATTCCAAATAGGAGAGGTGTCCGTTTCAGACTCAGGAAAATAAGCTGTAACTTGCCCCTTTTGTCATCAGAGAGCATAGGCCTTGTCTACACGAGAATACTTGTCCCGCAATAAGTTATTGCGGGACAAGTAAAGCGCTATAAGTATAGCACTTTCCCGTGTACACAGGTGCTCTTTGTTTCGCAAAGGAGCATTCACCCTTGGAATGCTCCTTTGCGAACGAAGAGCAGTGCATGGTGGGCACCTGTCCCACCATGCACTGCCCACAGCCAGCCCCCTAGCCCAGCTGCAGGGCCTCCAGTGGCAGGGGGGGCTGCATTGCCAGCCCCCGCTGTCATCCGAAGCCCTGGACTGTGCTGGGGGGCCGGCTCCGATT
>ML685954.1:8808482-8846152 GCA_007922175.1 Pelusios castaneus
CAGCTGGGGCGGCAGTCAGCTGGAGCCGCAGCTTAAAGCGCTGCGGCTTCAGCTGACTCCCGGAGCCCATAGGTCAATTTCACTGCTCAGCTAGAGCAGTGAAATTGACATAGTTGACAGCTCCGATGTTCCAGAGTGGCGTTGATTGGCACTCTGGGACATTTCCGGAGGACAATCATTGCGCGGTAAGCGTACACACGAGCTCAAACGCGCAACAGATGATCCGCAACAGCTGTTACCACTCTCGTCCGAGTGGTTGTTGGATTGCGCTACAACAAGGGGCTTGACGCGCAACATCACCCTTGCACGTATGTACACCGTGCTTCTTATCGCGCATTAATGAGTTTTAATGCGCGATAAACTGATCGTGTAGACAAGGCCATAGAATAAACCACTTGTAGAACCACTGAGGATGTCCCCTGTAGCTTAGGGCTGATGCACCTTTGTGAGTGGTGAACTGTGGACAAATATGCATAGCTACTGTGTGAGCTGAGCTAAGTTATCAGCATGAGATACACATTGCAACATTTAATGCAAATAAAAAGAATGTGCCTATATTTTGGTGTATCAGCCTGCATCTGCATATGTGTATACAGGTTTTCTGGGGCATAGGTCTGTATCTGAAAGATATGGTTCCTAACAAATATGTAAAAACACCCAGGGATTTTTTTAGCTGCCCAGCCCTGTATAGCTTGAGGATTGTGCCAAAAGGCTGGGAGAGAAATGATTGTAGTCTCCAGGCCTCTGAGCAGGGAGATGTGTGCTTGGCTGATGAGACGAGGAGTTACCTTGCTTGTGGGGAAGACATCCTGGTTTCCTCAGAGCGCAAAAGATATAGAGATAGAAGCTTAAGCCCCTGAGCTGCCTATAAGGGATTAATGAGACAGCCTCACTCTTTATGGGCTGTGGTTAACCTCTTGCAAGTTAGGATTTCCTGTCCCCAGCAATGGACTGTGACCGCCAGCACCACAGTGTTAATGATGAGGTAGGGGCCGATTGCGTGGCTGGACTCCAGACGGCAGCCTTTGCTGGCAAAGAACCAAGCGGCTAGGGGAAAACACTGATGTCTACAAGAGAAATAACACAAACTCCAAACCTATAATTCCAAAGTTTAAAAAAAAAAAATGAGAGAAAGAAAATGGGGAGAATTTCAAACCAAGCCAAGCTTTTTTCTCTCCATTTTGAATAGAAAACTTTTCCTCAGCAAACGCAGCTGCAAAAGCCAGGCCAGTTAAAACAACATACAGGCAGCTTGCCCCTAAGTAACCAGAAATTGTTGGCTCAGAGGAGCCTGCTTTGAGGAGCCAACCTGCTGGGAGACGTTATCCAAGCAACAGCCTGAATGTAATTCTTCCTGCTGTGGAATGGCTCTTTGGCAAATGAAGACCCTAATTAGAGAAGGAAGGATTTCTATTTTGTTTTTCTTTAATCCTTACCCTGAGGCCTTTGCACTACAGCCATGTCTCTGCTTGTGTGGAAAGAAGTTTCCAGTTCCCCTTTGAAACAAGAACCCTTTTTCTGGGGGGAAAAAGCAACAAACTAACACCATGGGCCCACCACAGTAGGGTCCCTGAAACCAAGCTGATTCAAAACCAATCTCCATTATGTTTGGCAAAGGTGATCATGTCATCTTTCATTAGCCACTCCGGCAAACTTGATGGCCAAATGAGAGTCCTTTCTGGAGCCAGTGAGGACAGTGCATCTTTATCCTTAGCACATCCACTGAACTTATCACCCAAACGATACTGCCAAGAGATAGTTTGCCAGATCCAAAAAACAGAGAGAACAAAGAGTAAGTTAGAAGCAAACTATGAGTCTGAATTCTGAAACTGCTAGTGTTCCCCATAGAAATTTGAAGAGTATTTTTCCGGTGAGGAAGGACATCTCATGGCAGACATATAGTCACATGTTCCTGGCCCTCTCTGCAGCACTCAGTGCTGTCGACCCTGGGATACTGTTTTCCCACCTGAGAAAAATCCAAAGATGAATCAGGGAGAAATTACACATCTACATTCAGCCATCAGGAGAACGGATGAGATCCCATAGACTCACATTCCAGCAATATGCAGATGACGCACGGTTCTGCTTCACCTCATACAACCCTACCAATACCGTGAAGCTGCTTTTGTTTCTTCCTCCCCATCCTCCCACCACTTTTCCCTTGACTAAGAGACTCCATCTCATCCTGAGAGATGTTGACCTGGCCTCAGATGAACATGACTGATAAACTTCCAGCTTCACTACAGTAATGTTAATTATACTAGTTATGAAGTCAGCAACAGCAGCAAGCATGCCTCTTCAGCAACTTGGGCTACTATGAACATAGCAGACCTGCCCTTTACTCTCTCCACTAGTTTCCTATAGAATATGGAGTTAAGTTCAAGCTCTCTGCCTTTTATATTTAAGTTGCCCAGGCCCGTGATACCTAAAAGGGCACCTAAAGCTCTGGGATCAGGATCCACCATTCACAATTCTGCCACTACGGTGTTGTGGAACTTTACACCGTAAGAGTAAAGCTCATCTGTACAGGGGATGGAGTTTTCTTAGTGGTGCGGTCTTAGTTTGTGAAATGAACCATCTCAGGACGTAAGGCCCATAATAAACATCGCCACCTTCCAGTCCCAATGCAAAGCATACTTCCTTTTGTCTTGCTTTTCTGTAATACAAACACAGATTGGCTTGTACGTATTAAACAGATAAAAACCCCCTACAAAACGCTACACCGTATACTCCATTTCCCACCTGTGGGCAAGAAGAAAGAATGAGCCATGTATGATGGATGTTAATAACATAGCTGAAGGCACTAGTGATGAGGGTGGCATAAGACCCTATGTCTAATAGAACTTCAGGGATATTTAGATTACGATTAAAAACTGGACTGCAGTGTTGCTGTTAATGTTCTGTCTGTGTACCGTGGTGACACACATTCACCAAAGAATCATAGAAGGATACGGTTGGAAGGAGGTCATCTAGTCCAGCTGCCTGCCCTGGGGCAGAACCAAGAATACCTAGATCATCTTTGAAAGGTGTTTCTCTAACCCATTCTTGCAAACCTCCAATACCTGGAATCCCACAACCTTCCCATCCGAGATGAGAATGATTCAGTTGATTTAGTATATTTGGGCTGTTAGAAAGCCGTTGACAAGGTCTCTCAACAAAGGCTTGTAAGGAGCTAAGTGGTCCACTCCTGGATCAGTAAAGGGAACAAGGTGTAGGAATAAGTGGTCAGCTTCCATAATGGAGAGAGAGACTCATATACTCATAGACTTTAAGGTCAGAAGGGACCGGTATGATCATCTAGCTTGACCTCCTGCAAAATGCAGGCCTCAAGGCCTCACCCATTGAAGTCCCCCAGTGATCTGTGCTGGGAACTATTGCTGTTGTTCAAGATATAATGGTCTAAGAAATGAAGAGAAGAGTTAATTGGCAAAGGTTGCAGATGATAAAAAAAAAATGTTTGAGAGCGTTAAGGCCAAAGCTGACTGCAAAGTGTTACAAACATAGGTACTAGAGCTAGAGGCAGTGGGGTGCTCCTGTATTCCTTGTCTTGAAGTGATTACCATTATATATAGCAGGGATTGGCAACCTTTGCCATCCCCTGTGACAGACCCCCCCCAACCTTCAGCAGGTGCTGGGGGTGGAGCCAGCAGGGGACAGTTTGTGGCCCCAGTCCCCGCTGGGGGGCAGGCCAGTGTGGGGAGGGAGCCCTGTGTGCTGCTGTCAGTGGGTGCACGTGCCATCTTTGGCACACATGCCAGGGGTTGCCAACTCCCAATATATAGGATTTTTAGTTTGTGTCAGTGTCTCTCATCATCCTACTATAAAAATTGTTCCAGCACCGTTGGCTACAAGAGGATCTCGTTAGTCTGGGTGATTGGGCACCAAAGTGGCAAATGAATTTCAACATTGATAAATGTCAAGTAATGCATGTTGGAAAAAGAATCCCAACTACACACACGAAGATGGGTTTTAAATTATCTATTCATGCTCAAGAAAGAGATCTTCAAATCATCATGAATGGTTCTCTGAAAACTTCAGCTTAGTGTACAGCAGTAGTCAGAAAGGCTAACAGTGTTAGGAGCTATCAGGAAAGGGGCAGAAAATAAGACAGAATGTACCATCATGCCAAAATATAAATCCATGATGTGTGCCCCCTTTGAATACTGTGTCCAGTTTTTGTTGCCTTGTCTGCTTACATTATCTCTGACTCAAGGAATATATTCACCAAACAGTGCAGTAACCCACAGATATTTACCTACCAACACTGTTGGAAAGGAAAGGAAAGAAAAGGAAAGAAAGATTCTATGTGGACTCCTTCTGATGGTCAGAGTAACAGACTGGAGTTCTACATAGATTGTTTCCGCTGACGTGCACATGCTGAAATCATGAACAAACAACATCCCTTGCACCATAACCTCAGTCATGTAGAACACAATGCCATCCACAGCCTCAGAAACAACTCTGACATTATCATCAAAGAGACTGACAAAAGAGGTGGAGTCGTCATCACGAATAAGTCGGATTACGAATGGGAGGCTAATAGACAACTCTCTAGCACCGCATTCTACAAGCCACTACGCTGATCCCACTGAGGAATACCAAAAGAAACTACACTCAGGAAGCTCCCTGAAGCAGCACAGGAACAAATCTAGATAGACATACCCCTAGAGCCCTGACCAGGGTGTTCTGTCTCTGTTACCCAGGTTCATAAACCTGGAAATCCAGGGTGTCCCATCATCTCAGGCATTGGTACTCTTATAGAAGGCTATGTGGACTCTCTCCTCAGGCCATACCCTACCAGCACTCCTAGCTACCTTCGAGACACCATTGACTTCCTGAAAAAACTACAGTCCACTGGTGATCTTCCAGAAAACATCATCCTGACCTCCATGGATGTAGAACCTCTTGACATCAACATCCCAGACAAAGATGGACTACAAGACAGCAGGAACAGCATCCCAGATGATGTCATGGCACACCTAGTGGCTGAACTTTGACTTTATACTCACCCACAACCATTTCAGATTTAGAGACGATTTATATCTCCAAGTCAGTGGCATTGCTATATGTACTTGCATGGCCCTATAATATGTCAACATTTTTATGGCTGACTTAGAACGTTTCCTCAGCTCTCGTCTCCAAGTGTCTCTTCCTACTTATGCTACATTGATGACATTTTCATCATCTACACCCATGGCACAGAGGCCCTTGAGGAATTCCACCAAGATTTCAATAATTTGCACCCCACCAGCAACCTCAACCTGGATCAGTCCACACAGGAGATCCACTTCTTGGACACTACAGTACAAATAAGTGATGGATACATAAACACCACCCCTTATCAAGAAGCCTACTGACGGCTATACCTACCTACCTGCTTCCAACTTTCATCCAGGACACATCACACAATTCATTGTCTACAGCTAAGGCCTAAAATACAACCACATTTGCTGATTCCTCAGATGGAGATAAACACCTTCAGGTTCTCTATATCAACCGTTCTTAATATTATAGTACCCACCTGGGAAAGTGAAGAAACACATTGACAGAGCCAGGCAGGTACCCAGAAATCACCTGCTACAGGACAGGCCCAACAGGGACAACAACAGAACATGCTGGTCACCACATATAGCCCCCAATTAAAAGCTTTCCAGCACATCATTAAGGGTATTGAGGTCTTGAGGCCTGCATTTTGCAGGAGGTCAGACTAGATGATCATACTGGTCCCTTCTGACCTTAAAGTCTATGAGTCTATCTTCAACTTATCCTGGAAGGCGATCCCTCACTCTCTCAAGGCTTGGGAGGCACTCCATTTCTCGCTTACAGACACTGATGCCCACCCCCTGGCCTGAAGCAAATACCAGCAACTACACACCATACAACAGAAACACTAATCCAGGAACCTGTCCCCGCAACAAACGCTGTTGCCAACTCTGCCCGCATCTCTACTCTAATGACACCATCACAGGACCTAACCAAATCAGCCATTCCATGAGGGGTTCATTCACTTGCACATCTGCCAGTGTGGTATATACCATCATGTGCCAACAATGCCCCTTGGCCTTATATATTGGCCAAAATGAATGGTCTCTGCAGAAAAGAATAAATGGACACAAATCAGGCCAAGTCTACACTGACGGCAGCAAATTCATGATGTGTGCCCCCTTTGAATACTGTGTCCACCACCCAAATGCAAAAACCTCTTGAAACCCAGGAAGGCACGCTTGGGAATTCTTTCCTGTGAGGTACCCTCAGTCACCTCTATTCCTCCCTCAGGAGAGCAACTGAACCCCAGCTGTGATATCAGCTGAAAATGCAACTGATTCCCCTTTAGTAGCTGGCTGTGCAGTCTGAGGTACATGCGCACAAAACCTCTTCCCTTTTAGGACACAGAAAAAGAGCTTATGTTAAAAGAATGTATGTTCTTTAATTAAGAAGACAGCTAAGAAACAGAGTTGCTTCTCTGGGATTTAACTTGGGTAGTTACAAGATAGTGAGAGGGGTACATGTGCTTAGTACAGAGGAATCCAGAAAAGAACCAAAACAAAGAAATAGCTTGAACATGTCTAGCCATACATTCCCTGTTCGATTCACGCTTGGTTGGTTACAGAATTAAGCCTTCTGAGGCATCGATGTCTCTGGATCTTCCATACCTGGCTACCTAGCCTCCTCCTGATCCTTCCAGGAGCTCTGCTGCACCAAAGAGGAACAGGCAGGGTTGCACTCTGTTTCTGTTGGTTTCTCCTGACCTGGGACTTCTCTAGGACTCACTGTTAACCCTGTCCCACTCAAGGTTACTACAACCCCTCCCCATCCCTCTTCAGGTATCCCTCTCATGAACAACTCCTCATGTAGGAGATTACAAGCTCCCAACACTGGGGCATTGTTAGCCATAACTGTCATGTTACATGCTGTGTATATTGGTATTGATTAAGTATTATAAAAAGCAGCCCATTAAGACTTGTTTTCATCACGGGTGTTAAAGCATTCTTTCTTCTCTAGCCTCCTAACTTTCGAACTCTCATTAGCTCACTCTGTCCTCTAGCGGATAGATGAGTTTGGGGGTTGTGTGCAACAATTTGGTCAAATTTCAAATGAGTGCTGCTTCCAGGGACCAAAAATACACTCTCCCGTGGCCCTCTGCACTCCTTGAGCCCTGGCTGCACTCAGTTCATTTCATCAGGCTCTTCATTATGCATTCTCTTTCTCCTTCCATTAGAAAAGATGTCAGCACCTCTTGATGGTGCTGCTGCAGTTTAGGGGATTCTGGCCTCCTTACTCATCTTGGGTTCCAGGTGTGAATGGTGGAACAGCTTGTCTACTTCATTCCAAACCTCTCCCTTTTTATTCTCTGGTTTGCTTCCTATGTGGTCAGTCAGTCAGTCCTGGGTCAGAGCTGTATGACTAGAGAGCTTCCTAGCTGCTCCTCCTCCTTGCCAGTTTCTCTCAACTACTGCTCAGGTTCTTCTCAGCTGGTTCTTCTGCCAGGACCATACTGAATGATACCTCTGTCATGTGATCCATCTAGGACTATATCTGCCATCAGTCCCTGCCTGGAGACTGAATCATCTACAAGGGCAATTTCCTTAAAGGGCCGAGTAACTTGGCAGTAGTGTAAGGAGCTGCTCTGTTGAGCGACAATGGAGAACAGGAATAGAAAGTTATACACCTATGTAAAGTAGCTTAGTTATTGTTGTTAGTAATTGGTTTACATTCTGACAATGTCGTCTTCCAAACACAAAGGAAGTGCGTCCAAGGGGTCTTAGAGTTTAAGGAATAGAGTCTGTTCAGTTACATTGGTGTAAATCCAGAGTATATCCATAGAAATCAAAGGAGCTACTCTGGATTTAAACCAGTGCAGTTGAGAACAGAATCTGACCCTAAATATACAGCAATAATCTGAAAGAATGTCCTGGATTATGTAGAGCAGGGATACTTCAAATGAGGCTTTTGAGAAGCAGGTGGCTCTTTCATGTGTCTCTTAGCAGCGTGTGATATTAAAAGATTGTGATTTAATTATTAACCAGTCAGAATGCTGTTATTGCATAATTAACCGATGAAGATATCAACTTATACTGAGTCATTAATTTATGTGCTGTATTTGAGAGAGAGAGTACGAGAGTCAATGAAACAATGAATTAACATCACTGTTGCTCTCTTGGGTACTGTTGATTTGTTTATTTGGCTCTTGAACCATTGAGGTCTGAGTATCACTGATAAGTAGAACAGTAGTTCCCGAACAGGGGTGGGGGACGTGAAGAAAATCCAAGGGGGAACGAGGCTGTGAAATTTTCATAGCAAAAAATTTTGCCTCAAGAAAACCAATTTGTGGTTATTTTTAATTGTGCAATTATGAATTGAATTTTTGTTAAAATTGGGTTGGATGTTGGTAAAGGAGAGGTGGGGAGGTGGGAGGGTTTCTCAAAAATCAGAAAGGAAGTGTGATGCCAAAAAGTTTGGGAGCCTCTGACATAGAGGATGGCTTGCTTTGGAGTATTTTTTTTGCCTTTGTTAAGCTAATTCATACATGACTGCATTTTTACTAGTATGGGTTTCATATACTAAAAGTTCTAATGTGCTGAAGTAGAACCCTTAACTTTTATCATTTGCTGTTTAAGTGCTTGATTTCTCACCCCTAACCTTCCATCATTGCCAGCTATTGTTTTATATAGTATCATTAATGAACAAGACACTGTGGATTTTTATATCTAAGATTCTTTTGTGCTTTTTTTCAAGAGAAAAGTACTGCTAAATATCAGTGCACAGTTGCCAGGCTCATGCTAAACTGAAGTGGCATTATCTGAGGAATCTTGAACCATGTTGAGATGTTCAAAAGGATTAGTCATGTAAGTCTAGTTCAGCCAAACAAACAAGGAGTCCTGTGGCACTTCTAAAGACTAATCAATTTATTTATCGCATGAGCTTTCATAGGAGAAAATCCCACTTCGTCAGACACTTTGAAGATGGGGATCTTTGTCCCATTCTGTAAATTCCCCATCTTCAAAGCATCTGACGAAGTGGGATTTTCTCCCACAAAAGCTCATGTGATAAATAAATTGATTAGTCTTTAAAAGTGCCACAGGACTCCTTGTTTATCTTTAACCATGGGGCATCATTGAGCTGTTGATGTCCTTCAACAAAGACAAAAAATAAGTAGAAGAATCTGATGTACAGATGTGAAAATGCCACTTCACATGGTCCTAATGTTGAAAATACTAAACTAGTTAATGTTTACTTTTTTTAATGAGAAATACAAATATTTCCTCAGAAAAGAGGGGGAAGTGGGTTGGGTAGGAAGAAGAGGGGTTTATACACTGTGACAGTTTAGAATAGCTGCCTTGATTTTGTGCTCATACTTTCAGAAAACTATCTCTTGGAGGTTAGGACCATAGAGAAAATTTCAGTCCAAATGGAACTTGTTGACTCTGTTTATAAGCAACAGGAAAAAACGGTTAAGTTGGCTGCAGAATACAACGTATGTCTATCAATGGCTGTTAGACCGGATAGGCAGGGATTGCTGTTTGCCAGGGGCTCGAAATGACCAACAGGATGGATTACTTGGTGATTACCTGGTCTGTTCATTCCCTCTGAAGCACCTGGTGTTGGCTATGTCAGAAGACAGGAAACTGAGCTATATGGACCATTGGATTGACCTAGTATGGCGGTTCTTATTAGATGCTAGCAGAAGCTGCAATACATTGCTACAAAATCATTGTTAAATTCTTGTGGGCAATGTCGTCTGTAGTTCCCTTGCCATTATTGCCAATTGACAAGATAGGTTTTAAATATATATATTTTTTTCCTGTTCATTCTACCTGAGTCACTCCATGGTGTTACAATGCTGTGAATGGCCACAAACCTGTACTCACTCTAAAGGCTCCCAAAGACCATGCTTTCCCCAGTCAAATAAGGAGAAGTGTAGGAGAGTATTTCTGCCTGGCAGATTGATGTCACCTATGATTATGAGAGGTGCTTTGCTAGCGCTGCCCAGTTGTGTGAATTTGTGAGCAATAGACAGTTACAAATGGGATATTGCTGAAAAGCAACTTGAAAGAGAGTGGTTGTAGGTATGTGGCATCTCTGAAAATCAGACCAAAAGCTTTTCTTCCCTCTGTACTTGGGATCTGACTTCCTCTTCCTCACTGGGACTACATTCAGACAGTTAATTATGAGACATGAGTAAGATGGAAAATTAGGGACCAGTGAATTCAGTAAAGTCAACTTAATGTATGCAGGTATAGGACAACCACAAGATCAGCCGTGTAAATGGTCCTCAAGCTTCTGGATTCTATCCTGAGGCATGACTGTGCCCTGCTCAGGTAGCGTGGTGCATGGAAGGGCACTTGCTGCATGAGAATGAATTGAGAAGATCATTATGCACCACAGTACACTGCTCTTAATCCATTTGCAGGAGTTCAGCCTCTTTTGCAGCAGCCTTCCAAACCGGACCTTATAGAGGCCCCCCTCCATGTGGCCTGCACCCAGTGCTGGGGAGTGTAATGATCTTGAGGGTTCATTAAAGACCACACCATTGAATGAGTGAGGTATAGAACTTCAATAATGCAGACAGGAGTGATTCTCAGGTGTGCAGCTGGGAGCCGCCATATTAGATCACCTGTAGTGCACGTCTCCCAATTCACACAACATTGACCCATGCTAGGAAGTGTCTCTAAAATCACAACCTTCTACAAGCATCTCTCTACAGGGAGGGTAGAGATACAGCTGACAGGATCAGAGAGGATGTACAATGTCCTATTCAAGCTCTGTGGAAGTTACTGGAAAAAAGTAATATCAATTACAAGCCGTATCAACTTTTCTGCAGAATCTCCTTTTGGAGACCTAAGTCAGCCAGTGTCAGGGAATTGACGCTATGTTAGAATAGGACACGGGTCCAGAATCAGGGCAGGAGTACAGGGCTTCTGTAATTCTGGGTTAGGGCCTCCCCTCTTGCCAATTTTGGTGGAGTTAAGGGTACAAACCCAAACCAGTTTTGTGAATGTGTATTATTTTACAAGAACATTGAAATAAAAAAACCATACCCACACAATCTACCTTTCAACCTCCCTTCCCCCCAAAAATGTTGGAATCCCAGGACATGGCAAAGTAAGATTCCATTTGTCAAGCAAGACACCAACTGATCTGACTCTGCCATGTAGAGAATTCTTAAATTTTGTTCATAGGATGATTTTGATGTTTATGATCTTATTTATAGTGAAATGCATAAGAACTTTACAGGTTCCTGCTGAATCACACAGCATGCTGAAGGCAGTCATTCTGTTTTTCAATAAAGGCCCATTCCTACCAGAAGCAGAGAGCAGCCAGCGTCTTAGGTGCTTATGTCTTGAGCCTGGCAGGAGTTCCAATTCCATGTGGCAGCCAGTTACCCAAACTTTGGCATACACAGAGCTAACGTGTGTATATACAACCTCCCAATGTTCAAATCATTAAATCTGAGCACTTTTAAAAGAGGGTAAAGTTAGTATGGTGACAGATACACACTCCTTGTGGTAGATATGGATAATGAACCAGTCATAGTCCAGTGTTCTGCCGTAGCCGTTTTTGATACTCCACATGCAAAGAGAGGAACATGGGAGGCTGCCCTCTCTACAAGGCAGAGTTTCAGTAGTTTTGTTACCTCATTTGACAACTACAACGACCGTTCTGTTTCTGAGGGGTTTAATTTGGGGGAAGAGGAAAGGGGAGCTTTTTCCTTTCATGTTTTTAATTTGAATGCCATTGAAAAGTAGTATACCGTCAAACATTAATATGTGTCTGTGACTTAACTTTGCCAAAGTCATATGTGTGGGAGTTGAAAGTTAAGGAAACTGTTTGACTGTGTATTATAATCTCTGTACAGTAACCTCTCCCAACCTCCTACCTTTTTAGCTTCCATCTTTCTTCTTGATTTACATTTTAGCTGCTACATTATTTTTAGAATAGTGAGTAGTCTTTAAACATTAACTGATCTTCTGGCATAAAGAAAATGTTGTTTTATGAAGTAGGATCCTGCATCTTCCGTAAGCAGGAGGGGGGAGTAAGCAGCAGATAGGAAATGTTCAAGGGTTTCATGACTTTAATTGTCCTGCAAGATGTTTTTGAGGAAGGGGAGTGGGCCATGTGTGGAAGCAATGGGCTTTGCAACACAACTTTAAAGGGTTCTCTTCTCTGTTGTTGTAATGAGGAAGATGTGCAGCTGCCTGCTCCTCCCTCTTCTCCAGTGCAGTGCAGGTGCGTGGCTGTTTCTGAAGGTTTCTCTTGATAAAGAAAAAGAACTGAAAATAAGATGAAGAAAATGCCTGTGTTCAGGCCCCAGCCTGCTCCCACTGGCTTGCTTCTCAACAAAGTGCTGTGGTTTTAAAAGCTAGTCAGAGAAGGGGGAGGAGGAGGAGAGGGAACAGAAGGGGAGAGGCAGCGATGGGGGTAGGGAGAAAGACTGCATTCTGTGGTGTGTTTGTGGCTTCTACACTTTGATCTCTTGCCAGGGAAACCTGGAAGGTCAGGCCAAGCTGCAGCTAAGTTATGGAGTGTGGAGCCAACTGGAATGCTGGAATGGAATCCATAGTATATGAGTGTGAATAGCTCTCCACCCCCATTCAGGTCTGCTCGATTGGCCTCTCATATCTCTGCATCTGAAGCTCCTATATCTCATTGTTGAACTGAGTTATACTTCCTTTATATTTACTCAGCAGCGAGCCCCTCTGTATAATGTGCTTCTTGTAGTTGTATTATGCTATAAATTAGATCAGAAACTTGATTTTAGTGTCTCTGGAAATGTCATGAGTCAGACCACAGATAGCTTAGTTCACACATTTGGGCCATTTTCATCCTCAGGATCAGAATGTAAAGCCAGTCTTTGAAGTGACTGTTATGTGCCCCCTCACTTTTTCTGCCTTGTACCCGGAGGGTCAGAGAGAAAGAAAGGCAATTTCCTTTGGTATGAAAAGTTTCTGTTTGAAAACAAGGCACTTTTAAAGAAAGATGGAGGGTTACTTTTGTCATAGATTTGACTCATGTTTGAAAGTTTAGGGAACAGTAGGTGACTGGCACACTTGTTAGCTTTGTGCTTGGGTGGCCATGTTATAGAGAATAAGGGTGGAGAAAGGGGAATAAAGGACAGAGAGAATTAAAAGTAAAATTGATCCTTCTGCCTTTGCTTGGGGCTTAGCAAAATCCTACATTGCCTGGTTATAAATGGCTGAAGTGACACTAGCCTTGCAAGTTTGCTGCAGAAAGGGGTCGTGGCTTTTCTGTAACCCCAGTTTTCAGGATTAGTTTCTCCACAACCAGCTAGATCTCTCTGGTGCAATATCTTACATTTGTATCTTACGGAAACTTCTTTAATGAGCTGACTGCATTAACGTTTCTACGGAGAAGTTAGAGCTGGAGCAAGGGCACTCAATCAACATGCTAGCTATTCCAATCTTGTTCTTGGCAAATGGCGTCAGTAATGAAACCTGTGGTACCATTGTTGAGCACTTCTGCCAGTAGGTGCTGCTTTGTGGACTAGTCCAACAGCATTTTTCAGCTTCCTCTCCAATGTGAGAGTAGCTGTAACATCCCTGGGTCTCCCTATCCTGATGCCAGCCAGATAAGAATATACCAGTTGGCCGTAGTGCTGTGCTGAGCTTCTTAATTGTCTTTGGAAGAGGAACTTGCATTTCCAGTGGTGATCCTAATGCTGCAACATGTGGTAAATATTTCCAGACAGCATGTTACAGTATGTCACGAGGTGCTGTGCTTTCTCATAGATACCCAGGTGCTAGTAGCTGGAGGCATTGTGGTTCTTTGTCATTTTCAGTTTACAGAAAATATAGGTGTAAGGGTTTATTTGTAACGTTCAAGAGATGTTTTATTTTTGTTCTTTAGCATGTGTCAGGGGAAAACAAGTCCAGATGCAGCAGCCCAAAGTCATACCTGAAGAGGCTGAGAATTACATAATTATAAATGTCTCAACTCTGCAGAAGACTCACTTTAAGTTACTATCAAGAAGAAACTATGAATAAGGACTTGTCTGTACAAGGACCTCAAGAAATTACCTAAAGGAGTGAATTTTAAGTGGCTTAGTTAAACTGCATTGAACCTTCGTGTTGATGTTCTTTTTTCACCATTCTCTGCAAAATGAACCAAACCCAGACACTTTAAAAGGATACTGATCTCCACAGATCCAAACTTACCCCTCCACAATAAGAGGGAACTGCTCTCTAACAGGCTGTAAAGTCTACATGCCTTAAACCCCCAACCAAGAGTTGGGCATCTATGAAAGAGTCCTCCTGGGCAATTCTGGGTGAGTTGCCAGTTCACTGTCACATCTCATGGAGAAGAGCTTGCTTACTAGATCAGATTCCCTTTAGCTCTTCATTCCCAACAGCTATTAGCAATTAGCCAGGTGTGCCGACTTCAAAGGAGTTGAATATTTGTTGGGCTGAGGCAGAGACCCTTTCTTGGAGCTGGTTTTCCCTCAGGTGCTTTCTGATGTGCTTTATTAGATTTTAAACGAAAAGAAAATAAAGATGGGAATGGAGCAGAGAAAATGACCTGTTAGTCCTTCACACTTACAGCCAATTCTTTCTTGTATTAAAACCTCTTTGTTACTCCATAAAACATGTATTTGTGCCATCTATTTATTTTCTGTGGATTGGTCTCCCTACAAGGGGTCAGAGCTCTGTTACTCTGGTCCTTATTATTTTCTAGAGAAAGTGTGGGAAACGATAGTCCGCCTTGTGTGCCCAAATTGGAGGTGTGGTGCTAGTTGTGATTTTGTGAGGACGGTCTGCTGGTGGAAATGAAGGGACAGCATTTCAGTAGAGATCAGAGAATCCCAGAAGGTGAGGGTTGGAAGGGACTTCAAGAGCTCATGTAGTCCCACCGCCCTGCGCACAGCAGGACCTACCTTGACATGCCCACAGGTGCCGACTCGTGAGATAGAAACTGCCAGCCTTTCAGTCCAGGTGCCTGCAGCTCCTATTTCACTATCCTGCAGGATTTTAATACATACCATTGTCCCCTCCTGGCTCTTGCGCACTCGAGTTCTGAGTTACAGTCCATTTATACAAATAACTCCTATGCACTGCCTGCATGAAGTCAGACTGACCTCTAGTGGCAGACGTGTCCTTTCACATTCCAGAGGAGTAGCTGTGGTCAGTCTACTTCCAATTTGTTAGGCTTTAAAAGTGCCAAAAGACTCCATGTCCTTTCAAAGGTGCTGAGGAGCACAAACACAGTTATGGATTTAGGAGACTTTCAAAGGTGCCGTGTGTAATGGTCCTGAGCAGGGCTGTCCGCGGGGGGGGTGGGGGGGTGTGCTTACGGGGCAATCGCCCCGAGTCCCACAGCTACATAGACCCTGTCCTGGCCTGCTGCCTCTCCACTGCTGCGCCTTGGCCTGCCCGCAGCCCACTGCCTTTGGCGGCAAGCCGAAGGCAGTGGGGCGGGGCGGAGGGTGAGGCCTGGCCTCTGGGCCAGCCCTCCCTGTCCCACGGCAGAGCAGGCAGGTGTAGAGCCTGGCCTCTCTGGGCTGGCCCACCCGGCCCCTCACCACCCCAGCATGGGAGAGTGGAGGGTCCCGAACGGCCGATTGGCCCTGGGCCCTGCCACCCTTTAGGCACGGCCCTGGTCCTGAGTCTCCTTATATCCCCAAAAGTCAACCCTTTTCCCCCCTGCAGAAAAGGTTTTCTCATGGAATCCAGGATCCTCTTCCCTACATAGTCTGTGGAAAGGCTTTCTCTCCAGGTTACTTCATTCTTTTAATTCTAAGAACTATTTTAAAATGTGGTAAAAATTTAATTCTCTGAGGCCTTTAACTTTCTGAAAGGGACTATGAGCAGGGCTGAAAGGGTACCATGGATACCTTTGTATGGTTGGTACCTCCCTGCACTAAAGATTTTTACCCCTGCCTCTGTAGTTGCCCTCTGAATTGATCATATGCAAATAAATAATTGACAGTTTGTTTACTTCCTGTCTGGCCTGTGGAAGTGGGAGAGAGCAAGCTGTTGCTGCAGAGGGGTGCGTGTCTACTGGGGGCCCTAAGCAGAAATCTCCCCCCCCCCCCCCAAGCTGCTCAGGGCCTTAAGCAATTGCTTAGTCTGCTTTTGCCTAGTGCCAGCTCTGGTTGCTGGAATGGGAAGAGGTAGGTACTGTGGACATTTCCCTTTTGGGAGGTTTTAAAAGGGCATTATCTCTTTTCCATTGCAGGCAAAGCGGGCAGTGCAGCGAGGAGCCACAGCTGTCATCTTTGATGTTTCTGAAAACCCTGATGCCATTGACCAGGTATGAAGCAGGGAGCCCTGGCTTATTTCAGTCTCTATGGCAGTGGTTCCAAACCCTTTTGGTTTGAGGGCCACAAATATAATTTTTAGAACCCTGAGGGGCCGGCAGTCTATTTAATGAAATTTACATTAAAATTAAAGTAATTAAATTCAAATAAAATTTTAATTAAAAATAATTAAAATCAATTAATTAAATGTAAATAAAATGGCCCTTCAGGGTTGTAAAAATTCTATTTGTGGCCCTCAAGCCAAAATGATTTTTTCAAAATTGAAAGGGTTGTTTGTTTGTTTGTTTGTTTGAAAAGGGAGGTGGGTGGGCTGGATGCCCATGAACAGGGCCAATTTGTGGACAGGTGTCCCATGCACTCCTCTCGCCGCGACCTTGCCAGTCGGACCACTCCTCCCTCTCCAGCCGCGCACAGGGTGGATGGGATGCATTAGTGTATTGCCCACTGGCAGCTTTCTGTTCTACACCTCTGTTTTCTTACACTCTTCTTGCTGAAACATTCACTTATTGGGCTGACGTTTTCCAGCCAGTTCTGATTTATAGGAGCAGGAAAAATACTTTTACAAGTATGGAAAAGAATTCTAACTATGCTTTTTTTGAACAGGACTACAACAAAAATAGCTGAGGTATGAAAGTTTAAATGGGGCCTGTGCATACTCCCCATAGATGAAAGCATGTATGATTAGGTTTGAAAGAACTGACTGCAATTCTGGAACAAACATCTGTTTGAAAATTGAGTAAAGAGCATGTATACAGAGATTATCTGTAACTGGAGGTGTACACTCTTAAAATAGATGCACTTGCATATAACTTAAGGCCCTGTAACATTTACTGGCATGAGCAATTCTTAATTTTTTCCACACAAGGAAGGAATTCTCTAGTGTGGAGACTGACTGGCTACAGAAGCAAGTGAAATTCTCAAAATGTTGGTGATTAACTGTTCTCACTATATATACCATGCACGTGTGTCCCCATAGGCCCAGTGTGCTGCTTCTGTGCCACAGTGCATTGCTTCTTCCAGTAACTGAGTTCTGATTTTGAGGATTTAGCTCCTGCTCATTGGTTCTTTTGGCAGCCCTTTCTTCACTGTTTTCCTGATCCTCTCCTTTTCCTCCATTCTTAATCTGTTCATGGACTAGAGGCAGTGATGTGGCCTGGATTCAGACATGATAGACAGCACAAAAATGGTAGGAAACTGGCCCTGTGGGAGGTCACTGCTGACCAGGGAGGGTCACTTGGAATGGATGGACTGAAGTCAGTGCTTCACTGCATGTAGCTCCCCTCATTGCAGGCAAGTGACCAGTCATACTGCAGGAGAAAATGGAATGATGTCCAGTGCAGACATGGACAGACCTAGGGCTTGTGGGGCATGTAGCCAGAGTCTGCTCTATGCTTGCTAGATTTCTGGACTATCAGATTCATTGCCCCAAATGCCCATACCCAGATTTAGCAATACCACCTTGACATTTGTGAAACTCGGAGACTCGGAATCGTTCTTTGAGAGATATTACTCCACCTGAAGATCCTGGTTTGCTTAATGTGGCACTTCATGTGTGGTTAAGCTACAGCCCATGGTCAGCACTGTAGAGATATTAAAGGAATTATGCTTGGGAGCCTACACTGCCATGTCTCTGGTGAGCCATTCTGGTGAGCCCTGGAGATAGGTCCTGAGCATTGATTTGTGTAACCCTTGGATCTTCCCTGTCCTCCTTGGCTCCCCTCCTATGAAAAAGGTAGCTTCTAATGCGTCCAGATAAATTTTCTAGGAAAGCTTCTGAAAGCCTCTAGATAAGTAGTCTTCTTTGTAGAAAAATGCAGATCCCTTTCTGCCTCTGACTTCTCTCCTGGAGACTTAAGCTCGGAATCTGGACCACTTGATTTAAGGGATATTTATTAACTTTTCCTGAAAGTAGATAAGGTGTTGGCAATCTCTTGAGAGAACCCAGTGCCCTGACTTCCCTTGTAGTATTCCTTTCTTAAGGAAACAAGAATGAGATAGCCTTTTAAGTTCTAGCCTCTTTGGAAGAGGCAGTGAGTGCAAAATGCCTGGTAGAAATATACGGTACGTTATGGAAGAGGACTGGAAAATGGCAGCTACAGTGCCAATCTATGAAAAAGGGAATAAAGACAACCTGGATAATTACAGAGCAGTCAGCTTAACTTCAATATCCAGAATGATAATGGAGTAAATAAATAACCGATCAGTTTTCAATGTACTAGAAGATAATAAGGTGTTAAGAAACAATCAACCTAAAAACATTCTTTGATAGGGTAACTAACAACGTCTGATGAAGAGGGATTTTCTCCCTCAAAAGCTCATGGGATAAGTAAATCTGTTCATCTTTAAAAGTGTCACAGGACTCCTTGTTTGTTTTGCTGAACTAGACTAACATGGCTCCCCCTTTGGAACTTGTGAACATGCAAGGCTTTGATAGGGTAACAAGCCTTGTGGATGGAGGAAAGAGGTAAAGGTGGTATATCGAATTTAGTAAGGTTTTCAATACTCTCTCACATGATCGTCTCATAAACAAATTAGGGAAATACAACCTAGGTGGAGTTACTGTAAGGTGGTTGCATAACTGGTCAGAAAACCGTTATCAGTGGTTCATAGTCAAGCTGGAAGAGCATTACAAGAGGGGTCCCATAAGGATCAGTTCTGGGTCCAGTTCTATTCAATATCTTCATCAGTGATTTAGCTAATGGTCTAAAGAGTACACTTAAAAAGTTTCTGGATGACACCAAACTGAGAGAGGTTGCAAGTGCTTCTGAGTCTGTGGGACGAAGGCATAGCACATTCAATACATCTGGAAGCATCACATCTCCCAGTTTCGTGAAATGTTCTGGCAGATCACCTCAGCTCATGGTTCTTGGGGCACAAACAGGCCATCCGAACGGATGTGGTATGAGAAGTCTTCCGAAAGTGGGGATTTTCCCAAGTGGCCCTTTTCACCACCCAGTTGAACGGGAAATGCCAACGGTTCGGCTTGTTTCAAGGGCACAGCCCGGGGTCCTTAAAAGACCTGTTCCTGCTCAGCTGGGCGAAGGGTCTGCTTTATGCCTTCCTTCCTTTCCCACTAATTGACAAGGTCCTTCTGAAAATCAAAAGAGACAGAGCCTTGGTCATCCTGCTCACCCCAGCATGGCCCATGCAGCACTGGTTCGCAGTGCTAATGCAGCTGTAGGTGGTCCCCCAGATCACTCTACCTATGTGGCCAGACCTAATCTCGCAGAACCATGGCCAGCTACTTTACTGCCCTCTGGGGTCACTTCTTCTCCCGGCATGGAGGCTTTGTGGGTAAACAGTAAGGACTTGGGTATTCAAACCTAGTTCAAAGGGACCTGATGGAACAAGCTGCAGGGTTGTTCTAAAAGCTCAAAAGCCTTTAATTGTTGTAGAAAACTTAAATATAAAAATTGTTAGTATCACATTAAAACTATACAGTTAAAACCACAAAATGTTTTTGGAACATGCTGAGTATTTCTGTTCTTGTTCTTAAGCATGAAGTTTAATGTATTACTGTACTAAAGTGTGCACAATAAAAAAAATACATATTGCAGCTAAGTATAGTTGCTGCTGAAAGATTAACTTTTACATTTCCTCACTTTGTGATTATTAATTGAAAAATTAATTCAATTTGAACTTGAATTTCTAACTTAATTTTACATTAAGTATTTTGAAATTCACAGGTGAAAGAATGCACTAGAAAAAGAGAAGGATTGATGTATCTAGTGCTATTTTCATTCACCCATGGTCTCTTCTCTCACTTGAAAAGAGAGCTATTGGCTTGAAATAAATCTACTGACTGGAATTTTACTGTGTTCCTTTTTTAGTTGAACCAGGGCTCAGAAGACCCTTTGAAGAGGCCAGTGGTGTATGTGAAGGGGGCTGATGCTATCAAACTGATGAACATCGTGAACAAGCAGAAAGTGGCGCGAGCAAGGATTCAGCACCGGCCTCCACGGGTGAGCCTTAAAAAGCATGCAGTGGGAATTGTATTGCTGTTGCTTCATGAAGCACCAGTTAATAAAGAACATATAGTTTAATGCTTCTGATGCATGCTGACTGGACAACAGTTAATTACTCATTCAAAAAGTACTATTGATTTCTAGGTATGTATGAGACAAGCAAACCTAAAAATCAGTATAGACAAGGTTCCTAGTTAATTTTTACTGTATTCCTAAAGCACCAGCTGTGTTGTGCAATGTGACTTATCTGAGCAGTCGATAGTTTGCTGAGGATTCACACATGTTGATTGTACTTGCTTCAAAAATAGGAGTCAACCAAAACCCACAGGAGCTGTTGCTTTGTTGTGATTCACTGTGGTGAAACCTGTTGTTTGTAGAACCCGTTCTGAGTTCAGAGCCACTCTGAACCTTGTACCATAAGGCTGATTGTCTCTGCGTCCCATCACACACTTAAATTCTTTTGATAAACGTGACTTGCTCCTGTTCTTTATTTCAAACTGGTTTCCATATCTCTGTATGTAAAGGGCGTTTCTGACTATTCAATATTACGTACATAGAATTTTATAAAACAACATTAATTGACCTCACTAGAGTCTGTTATCCTCAGACTTGGCTCCTGCAGTCAGGGCTCATGAGCAGCTGGGCAAGAGAGTGGCTAACATATGCAGTGGCCTTTTCCACCAATGCAATTGGTGCCCACAAGGCATTCATGGAAATGGTAATTATCAAGAAATTAGAGAAAGGGAAAATTGATCAGAAGGGCATAGCAGTGGATTTGAATGGGGTCTGCCAGAAAAGGTAAATTTAACTTGCTCTATCTTATTCATTTCTAAGCAACCCACTGAGTACTTTGACATGGGGATTTTCCTGGCCTTTTTTGTGGTGGTCTCTCTCGTTTGCCTCATTCTTCTCATCAAGATCAAACTGAAGCAGCGACGTAGTCAGGTAAGAGCTGCCTGGACTCTGGATTAATAATGATTCTTTCCTGTATTAGAAGGCACAGTCTTTCAGATCACGGAGCCTAGAGCACCGCGGTGGAGCATTATGGTCAGTACTGACAAAAATGGGAAAGTTTCCTGTGCTGAGCCTGAGTTACTTTGTTTGCACTGTGTTGGGGCATTAGGGTCTGTTCTGCCTAAAAAAGAATGTATCCCCTACTGAGTCATAGATTCAGCGACTCATAAGCCAGAAAGAACCATGTGATCATCTAGTACAACTTTCTGCGTAGCACAGGCCAGAAACTGTTATCTGTTAATTCTTGTATCGAGGCCATACCTTCTGGCTGAACCAAAGCATATCTTTTATGAAGACATTCAGTCTTGATTTAAATACTTCACGTGATGGAGAATCTGCCACATCCCTTAAGTTGTTCCAATGATAATTACACTCCCAGTTAAATTGAACTTGGAAATAAGGTACACATTGGTTTTCTAGCTTCAACTTCCAGCCATTGGATCCTGTTATACCTTTGTCTGCCAGATTAAAAAAGCACTGTATTATCTAAAATTTTCTCCCCATGTAAATCCTATAGATTTACATCACATCACCACTTACCGTCTTTTGGGTCAACCAAATAGACTGATGATCTTGCCTTCTCACTGTGTAAGGCAGATTTTGTAGACCTCAGATAATTCTTGAAGCACTTTTCTGACTTCTTTTCAATTTTTCAATGTCATTTGTGAAAGGTGGATCCAGATCTGGACACAGTTTACAGCAATGGTTTCAACGATGCCTTACGGTGAGGTGGTTCCACCTTCTTGCTTCTAGTCAATATTCCTTATCTTTTATACAGGGAAAGATTGTGTGAGCTCTCTTAGCCACTACATCTCACAGAGACTCAGCTCAGCTGGGTATTCACTTCGACCGCTCAGTCTTTCTCAGAGTAATTGCTTTCCAGAATACATTCTTCTGTCCTGTATGTGCGACCAATGTTATTTCTTCCTAGATGTAGGAACTTGTATGTGCTGAATATCAGTCCATGTAGTTTGAATTGAGTCCAGCTTAACAAGGAATTGAAACAACTATGTCTAACTGACCTGTCTATTTGTCTTTTAATAGATGCTGTATAATATCCTACCTTATTACTGTAGAAATAGAAAATATGTTGTCATACTTTTGTTCTGTATTTGGAAAAAATAATATATTGAATACTTGTCTTTTCTGATTGATTGCTTACAATTTTGCTATCTCAAACAACAGCCATATTCTTCTCTTTTCAGATTCCTTCTCAATGCCGTTAAGCCTATTATCCAAAGATTTTTCCTTGGCCCTTTTGACATCCTTTATCAATTTCCAGTTTCTATCAACTTCCTCATTTTGCCATTTGCATTTGGTAGTGCTGGTTTCACTTTCCTTATTAGGCAGAATGGCTTTTTAATTGAAGGCACCTTCTTTTGAAATGATATAACTTTAGGAGCTTGGGGGATAGAGCAAAATATTAAACAACTCCCAATTATCACTCATATTTTTCTGTTTAAATTTTTTCTCTTAAGCAGTTTTGTTCATAATTTTTTTTTTTCAGGTTGGGCAAACTAGTTCTCTTCAAGTCCTGTCTGCGTGCGCGCATGCACTCGCTTAGAGGTTTTGTTATTTTGTTGGTTGTTCTACTGGTTAGGACTGTATTCTGTTTGCACAGAGAATGTTTAGTTCAGTGACAAATTCATCACCCCCAGTATTCCTTGGGGCACATGTCATTTCTAGGGTGCCTCCCACATAGAGAGAAGTTTAACCAGGAGCTTTGGCACCCTCTCAGTCTGAGGGGATATGGTTACAGATATTAAGAACAGCATAGTTTTTCTGCTGTTTCAGCTGGCTCAATTCCTCAAGCGGCAACAATGTGTTTTCTGTTGTAGAATTCCATGAACAGGCTTGCAGTGCAGGCACTGGAAAAGATGGAGACCAGGAAGTTCAAATCCAAAAGTCAGGGTCACCGTGAAGGAAGCTGTGGCGCTCTGGACACACTCAGCAGCAGTTCCACCTCTGACTGTGCTATCTGCCTGGAGAAATACATTGATGGGGAGGTAAAAGAAAGCAGTTTCTCTAACCTTGTTGGCTGATGCTGTTGGGCCAGTTTTGGCCGAGTTGTCACATGTGCATTTGGAATAACATGAACCAAAAGAGGGAATCAGTAGGTATGAGGTGTGGCAGTGTTAATTGCATTCAGCTGAAAGTATAGGGATCCAAAACTGGATCTATCCATTTAACATGTGAGACGTTTTAACATGTCCATTTAACATGTGATGGAATTAAGATTGACTAGTTTTAGTGTACCAATCACTTCACTTTAATGCCATGTCACTTAGGAAGATGACTGAATTCATCACTGAGGTATCACTGGAGTGACAGGGGATTGTTGTTCTCCAGGATTATAGTACATGATGAATCTTCTGAGGCAGCTCAGGGTTTCATGGCCTTGATGACAACCATGGACCTCTCTCAGGTAGTTGCTCGCTCAGCTCATGAAGTTATCCACACTTTGGATCTCATTTTGAGATTGCAGTTGGATCTTACAGTAGTGACCTCCCCTCCTTATGTGAGGGTTCACAGTGTGGGGGTGATCGCAGGCTGCCCAGATGTATTGGATCATATTATAGCAATAGCTCACTCAGTTTTTTACTCTGTGCTTGGAGTTTGCAACGCTTGCTTTTGGGTATGGACCTTTCCACTGTAATCCAGCCTCTGTTACCTCAGGCTACTGCAGTTTATTTTATGTGGAATTACATCTTAAAACCACTTAGATACTGACACAGGTACAGAACATATCCCGTTCAATAAACAAGACTCTCTTGTTGGGAGCACGTGATGCCACAGCTCCGAGATCTGCAGCGATTGCCTGTTGATTTCCAGGTGGAGTTTAGGGTATTGGCGATTACTTACAAAGACCAAAATGGCCTGGGACTCACCTGTCTGAGAGTGACTCTCTCTTTGGGTGCGTCTACGCTAGTAAATGAAGTCAACTTAAGCAGGCTTAAGTTGACTTAATTTACTCTGCATCCACACTGGCATTTCCTTAAGTTGACTTAAGGAAATTTAAAGTCTACTTTATTAAACCTAGTTTAAAGTTGACTTTAATGCTTAAGTCAACTTCTTAAGTCGACTTAAGCAGTGTGGATGCCCTAAGTTGACTTAGTAGATTTAGGGCAGGGGAAAAGGGAGCCCCTGCTCCCTTCTCTCCAGGAAGCCACCAGCGGCTTGTCCCAGCTCCCTTCTCCCCGGGACCGCTGAGGTCCCTCGGAGAAGGAAGCACGGGGCTCCCTCCTAGCTGGGACCCGAGGGGTCCTGGCCGAAGGGAGCCCCGCGCTCCTTCCTAGCCAGGAGCGGTCCCGGCCAGAAGGGAGTGCGGGACTCCTTTCTGCCTGAGACCCGCGCTTCAGCTGCTGGGCAGCTCCCTTCTCCCCCGGACCACTCGGGCTTCCTGCTTCTGGGAGAGCCAGCCCTGTGTAGGGCTGGTTCTCCCGAGGACAAGCCCTCCTAGCTCGCCTCCCCCTGGACCTAACTAGTCGACTTAGAGAGTCTGGTATAGACTTAGTCAACTTAGTAAGGCCAAGTTTAAGTCGACTTAAGAGTCCTATGTGGACTCTCTAAGTCGACTTAATAAGGTTGACTTAAAGTCAACTTACTGAAGTCGACTTAGTAAAGTCGACCTAAATCCCCAAGTGTAGACACAGCTTCAGTGCCAAAGGACTATGGCTATGGGCAGCAGAGAGGGCTGAGATGGACTCCCCTTTTTGCAAAAGGTGCAACAGCTGGTTGCCTGTTCCCTCAAAGGGCTCCAGGACTCTAGAACTTGATCACTGTCTTGCTCCAAAATAGCTCAGATTTGATGCCCTTCCAAGCATGCTGCAAAAGATATCTGTTTGACAGGGTTCTTGGAGAAGGCTGATGGTATATTTCCCAAACGATGAAGGGGTAGAAAGAAGCTTTTTTTTTAGTGTCTGTCTGCCTGGGTTCCTGATGAATGTTTAATGGGATTTTACTGTCAATTATCATCAATGATGTTGGGGAGCCTAGAGGCTTGGGTAAGCATCTTTATTTTAAATCTAAATAAATAGAATGGATATCAGTCTAACAGTCCTGGCCCAGTCTCCTGGTCTCATGACCACATTGGAGACTTCCTGATGCAGGTTCTGCTTCTCATGTAGCCGTGGCTAAGAGGACTGCAGAGAGGCACTGCGGTTAGTCCCTCTTAACGGCCCGTGTATAAGGCTATTCGAGCAGTCCCAATTAAATTTTACAGATTTCAAAGTAATTCACTTGGGCTCTTCCTGTATTGAAAGTGGTGACTGAGGAAGGAGATTTTTCAAGCACCTGCTGGGGAATAGATAATTCTCTCTCCAAACTGGGCTATCTCACACGAATGTTTTATAATAAGCAGGAGCTTGCAGTGGAGACAGGAATAGTTTAACGTGTGGGTCTCTAGCTATTTTGAGCAAATTCTGTGCTACCCAAGATAATGGCATCTGTAAGCCATGATGGATTTTCTTTGATACATCTTATCTTCTGCTTCCTAATTTAGATGTATAAATAAGTACTAATCACCCCAATTTTGAGGAGTACATCAACCATCACATTTTGTATTAATGGGTCTTGACATGGTCTCTGTAGATCATTTCAGGAAAAGTAACACTGACCATGCTGAACACAGAGCCATTTGTCTGGCTGTGTTGATTGAACTGCGTATTGTTTCTATACCTGGCACTGTGCTCTTCGCAGTGTGACACAGCTCTGGTCAAAGTCGTGAACATGTACCCTGACAGCATAGCATCATGTGATGCTCAAAGACTGAGTTACAAATACTCCTCTTCGCAGGTGTTGTTTGAGTATCTTTTGAAGAATTTCAGCTGCACTCCATGCAGTTGCCAGAGCTTAATATAAAATACAGAATTTGTTTTGGTATATCTCAGGCGTACGAGTTATATAATCAATCCATCTCAGTTGGGCACAAATCAAATGACCCTCCATGCCAATCGAACCAACTTGCACCAAGACTTCTGTGTTTGACACTTGGTCCTCCCATTTGGTGCCCAAGTATCAAGTGGAAACTTGCAAGCTTTTTAAAGTGCCATTAATAACGGGCCCATGTTTCACAGCTGTAGGACAATGTCATGAGGACAACAGCATCATAAACTTAGATTTTCGTCTGTAATCAGAATCCATGTTGCCTCCAGATTCAGTGAGAAAGGCATGTGCTGCACTGGCTTACTTTGTAAATGATTCTTTATTTATCTTGGCGGCATGTCAAACTCTTTGACAGCGTGGAGGGTGGTGTCGAAGAAAACAACCGAACCATGTGTCATCAGGTTTCAGCACTGTACCTCTTTATTCAAGCAATTGCAGGGAGAGACAGTTAACCAACAGAGTGTCCTCTGTACGGCCAAGTGAGCTCTGCTCGCAGGCAGATTTCACAGGCATTTATAGAGAGAAAACAGCATTTTTGCTAGTGGAAAATTACAAATTAGTTAAGACAAGACGAAAACAGAATACAGGGGCAAACTTATCTTTCTAGGACACTTTGACCTTGACAGAAGAATGGAATCAGCTCTTTTCTTTCCCTTCTCAGACCATTTCATCCTTATCTTTACACTTCCCACATTCTTCTATAAGTTGTGCTGTTGCTGAGCAAGTTTGAGGCCTGGAAGGTTTGCTTCAACAGTGGTATCTTCCAAGCTTATTGATGGCTCTTGGGAAAGCTGTTGAGGAGCAGCCTGGTACATAGCTTCAGTTTTCGTTTAGCCGATGGTAAGGCCAAAGTTACAAACAGTCTTAGCAAAACAGTTTGTAAGATCGTGTCGTGCTGCTTCAGAGTGTGCCATCAAAGGTGCAGTCAGCACAGCAGAATGTTGATCTAGGACCTGCACTTTTGATGAGCTGGCTGCTTTTAAAGAGGGAGGTATGAAATAGGATCAGAGGAACACCACCCAGGTCCATAGGTTACCTTACAAACCTAGCAAAGCAGAGAACCACTGCTTTCCATAGCAAGCAAAACCACTGCTAAGTCTGGAGTTAATATCCAAGTCTGGGTTCAAAATACCATATCCCACCAAACAGTTGAGGGTGACCAGACAGTGATCTGACTGTTTTTGCTTGTGAATAGTTTTGTCTCTATATACTTAAAGGCTTATGTCTTGGTACACCTTTTTACCCAAGATGACACCATTTATCACCAGCCCTCTCTGATTTGTTACATAATAATGAATGGTTTGTGACCAATTATAAGGTTCTGTATTACTTGTAAATTGTATAACTTATCTACTTACTAGCAGTAACAAAAGTATCAATTTTAACCTTTGACAGAGACTTGGGGGACTTCTTTTGTTTACCCTGGTTATATTTGGCTGGGTCATCGTAACATCACATTATTACATCAGCTTTGGAACCTCATGCAGAAATCTGAGACATTCTAAGAAGTGAAGTAAGCCAAAACCATTGGTTGCAGTTCTTTCCTAGAAAGGATTATTCAAAGCTCTGATAAACTAAACCAAAGTAGGCTGACATTTATATTGATGATGCATTGGCTTATATTAGCAGTTTATATGTGGTATGTGTGTATGTGTGATCCATTAAATACACGTAAGTCCTTGCCATTTTGCATAAGATAGGGTCACCTAATCGTTGTCTTATCTTCCTACAGAAATCTTGAAACAAGCTCAGAGGTGCAGAAAGTGACTTCTAACCCCCCAGCTTCAATCACTGTTAGTGCTAGTGCGCAGTGAAAGGTGTCTAGCTGCCTTCTTCACTGTGATGACAATTAGAGAAGGAAATTAATCCAAGAGCATGAACCAAAGGGAAGGGGCAATCTAAAATCTCAACTTGAAGCCTGAAGACACTGGATTAAAAAAAGGAGTTACCACTGCCTTTTTAAAAAACATTCTCCATCTCAAATAAGAAACACACCCTTTGTCAGACCTCAAAACACAAGATAACTACAGCAATCAAGTGCACCGCAGGCAAGAATGCAGTGACTGTGACCCTAGGGAGTACTGCCTGGCAAAGGACAACACTAGCTGGAATGGTTGGGTGCCTTTAGAGAGGAGCCTTAAAAGTAGAATGGAGGCTTCAAAGGGAAGAGTAGCTTGAGAGGAGAAAGGCAGGATGCAGTGGGGAAATGAGCTCAACAGGGTTGCAGAGCATGAAGATGCTCACCAGGTGAATGCACGCGAACTATGTCCAGCCACTGTGCTCTTACCTATGTTTGAACAGAGGTTGGTCGTTTTTCCTCCCTTTCCCAGCAATAGGCTGGGAGCTGCCCCGATCTCTAGTAGAGTCAGAAGAACTGTGTGTCACCAGTTCATGCCTTTTAGTTTTCGTCTTTCTGCCCACCAGGAGCTGCGGGTGATTCCCTGCACTCACAGATTCCACAAAAAATGTGTCGATCCCTGGTTGCTGCAGCACCACACTTGTCCCCACTGCCGCCATAACATTATCGGTAAGTGTCCCCTCAAAGGCATGTATTCCGGTCTGGCCATTTCTCAACTTGTCAGCTCGCAGGATGTAGAGGAAATGGTGTTTAATTCTGTACACTCCTAGGAAAATCCCTTTGGTGATTGATCAGTATTGTAATACAATCCTGGGACTTCCTCAAAGATGCCAGCAGGTGAGAGAGGTCAATTTAAAGATGTTTCTTTGAGAGTGACCCTGTGCCCTAAAAAACCAGCACATATCATTACAATCTCTGATTCTGGTCACATGCCCACCAGAGGGCAGCATCTATCAGCCTGCATAGAAACGAAGCACAAGTAAAATTCACCCAAGTTCGCTGTATTTAGATGGGAAATACTAAGAGGAGCAAATGAAATAAAAGCAGCTGGTATGTGGGAGGGAATTGTAAAATTCCAAGTTCCTCTGTCTAGTACTATAGGGTGTGGTTCTCTCATTGACTTTAAAGTCATTTTCTATGTAAACAGTTTGTGTGATGAATGGAAAAGATTGGGCAGAGATCAGTGTTCTTAACACAGAGGGCTGAGAATGCTGTGTAGGCAGCATCTTGCTTACACAGAGGAAGGAGCTAAGGTCACTCACTGCTCTTCCTCCCCTGGCCAATAAACCTAGGAATTTCAAAAAAACTTCTGGGCAAGTGTGCTTTTTGTTGGTCCTTTGGCTGCTCTGGAGCAGGCTGGCACTTTTACTCACTCGTCCCATCTGTTGGGTAAATAAAACCCTCGGTAGGATGGCCGCATATCCACCCTTTTCTTTTCTCCCCATCCAGAACAAAAGAAGGGAAGCCCAGGCGCAGTATGTTTGGAATCCACTAACCCAATGCGCAGCCGACAGCCGAGGGTGATTCTGCCCGTTCATTATCCTGGCCGAGTTCACAGGACCAACCAGATAACTGCATATCCCACCCGAACTAGCATGGACCCCCATGGGAATCCCATCACAGTACTTACAGTGGACCGGCATGGTGAGCAGAGTCTATACCCAGCACAATCCCCTGCTTACATCCAGAGTTACCGGCCTGTTCACTTGGATCACACCTTGAATACACATCGCTGTAGCCTGGAGCACAGACCTTATTCTCCAGTTCATACCTTCCGAAGGCCCAAGTTCAATGGACGTAACTTCTCTAAAGCAGCTTGTTTTTCCCAGTATGAGACTATGTACCAGCACTACTACTTCCAGGGCCTTAGCTACCCTGAGCAAGATGGACAGCCTCCAGCTGGCATTGCTTCAAAGGGTCCCTCCCGTGCCTTGCAGCCTGGTGGCGGTGTGCTGTTCCCTCCTGTGGTACATGTAATGCCCTCCTCCCGCTTGGGGAACGGCAGCACCTCCAGCTTCAGCTGCTCTCATGGTCACCGCTCAGTGTGCAGTGGTTACCTGGCTGACTGCCCAGGCAGCGACAGCAGCAGCAGCAGCAGTTCTGGTCAATGCCACTGCTCCTCCAGCGACTCCATGGTTGACTGTACAGAGGTCAGCAACCAGGGAGTCTACGGGAGCTGCTCCACCTTCCGTAGTTCTCTGAGCAGTGACTATGACCCTTATATTTACCGCAGCAAGAGCCCTTGCCGAGTCGGTGATGCTGCTGGCCTGAGCCGAGGGGCGATCATTCTCCTGGAGGGCCCTCATCAGGACGAACTCTTGGCACATGGGCATGCTCTGGTGGGTGCTGACTGTCGGCCTGTGCCAGCTTCTTCCTCAGGGGACCAACTTTCCAACTGCAGCTTGGAGATGAACTACAGCAGTAATTCCTCACTAGAGCACAGGGATTCAAATGGCACTACCTCAGAGGGAGGCCTCGAGGCTCCTCCCGGTGCTGCCTTGGATGTTAAAAGTAACTGGACAGGTCCAGAAGCAGCAGGGCCTCTGATGGAGCAACCATGTGCCTGCTGCTTTGAGCTCCAGCGTTCTGCACTGGAGCCTGGCAGTGGGACAACAGACTGCAGTGCACTCTCCTTGGGTTCTCCACTTTGGGGGGTGCGTGGCCCGGGGCGGGAGCAGCAGCCAGGTAGCTCCCAAGGCTTGTACAGTGTTAACTCAGACCACTTGCCTAGGACAGACGGAGTGAAATATGAGGGCTTGCCCTGTTGCTTCTATGAAGAGAAGCAGGTTGCCTGTGGTGGGACTGGTAGCAGTGGAGGTGGTGGCTGCTACACAGAGGACTATGCAGTGAGTGTACAGTATGTGCTTCCTGATGACTCCTTGCCAAGCTGCTATAAGGGGGTGCGTGACCTGAGTCAACGCATCCCTATCATTCCTGAGGACAGAGACTGTGAGCTAGTCCTGCCTACAGAGTGCCAAGGGACCCATGGAGGCTATAGTTACTGGGATGGGACACCTGAAACGGATGCTCATCTGCTCCAAGGTCTAGGAGAGCTACAGGAGGAAAGGGAGGTGTGTTACCCTGCAGTGTCCTTCCTGAGGCAGAGCTGCTCGTGGGAGGAAGAAACTCGGATGCCCTTTCACAACCGCACCCTGAACTCTCAGGAGACAGCAGCAACCACAAAGCCTCCAGGTAAGGATCAGACATGTTTTTTCTCCAGCACATTTCAGTCTCAAAGGACGGTGAGGAGAGTGCCATGTCAGCTGCACTAGTATTCACAGAGACGGTCCACACATCATGGAAGCTACAGCTCATGCGATGGAGAAGGGGAGCGTTGCATGGTACCAGCCTGTCATCTACATTTTTACAAAAATACTGCCTATGTTAGCGTCTGTTTCCCACAGCAAATGTCCCCCATTGCTTCTCTTCTGTGGTTTCAAGGATGAGAGTGCTAACATGCCATCTACCCATGCTCGTAGCAGTTCTAGACTCCCAAGTGGCTGCTGGCATCTAATCTACACAAGAGCTCCCTCCATTGCCACAGCCAGTGGAGCTGAGTCAGTATTTAGCAGCAGTGGAAAACCGTCAGTAAAAATGGCTCAGAGCACCATGAGGGTGGCACATGGGGAGGCTGGTGACCCTGAGAAAGGTGAAAACGACTGTTGAAAAGTCAGGGATAGCCTCAGAGGAGAGTGCATGGAAGGGGAGGGAGGTGCAGGAAGTACGTGTGGGAGAATGAATCTGGAGTAGACATAAAGTAATTATTGGGCAGAGGGAGAATCAGCACTTGCAGAAAGAAAGGGAAGATCCTTTCTTGGATGTGCCTTACTTAGAGCTAATAATTGTTTTATCCCTTCAGGATCTGGATCTCACCCTCTGGAGAGAAGCCAAACGGGCAACTAGACCTGGCCAGACTGCCACAGATAGACAAGGGGAGCTTTTCATGGAAACTCCAAATTGTGTTGGACTTTTTTTTTTTTTTTTTAAATATTTTTTAGCATTAACAAACACACAAAAGTGGTAATGTAGAGAAGCCCCTCCCCAGCAGCACAGCTGGACTGAGCCTCCTCTCTTCATTCCTTCCCAGTTTGATGCCGCCTTCAGTCTGCGACTCGTATATATATTTAAATCTTTGTGCCAGCTCTTACTGGCTGCATTAAGCTGCTGCATTAAGCAAGACATGGCCTTTGATTAGCTCAGGGCTATACTTACCTAAGAAAAGAAGCCAGCACCTTGAGTCAAAACTACTTCAGGTGGATACAAATGATTAATCCATTCTTGGATAGTGCCTTGTCTTCCTTGTGGCAAATCTCAGTAGCAAACAGGTTTTAGAATCTTTAAGGGGGAGTAGATGGAAGATGGGGATATGGAAGTGTGTGCGCTCCTTTTGCACACTCCTCTAACAGCTTGGGTGCTAGGGGTCTGCAGACAAGGGCCACGGTTCTAAGGGACTGTAGGTGGAAGGTCATGTGGAACGCTTCCACTGCTACCTATTGACAAAGTTAGGAACTCTTGCACTTTCAGGCCGGTGAAGAGTAGTGGAGAATAAGGGACGTGTGCTACCACATCAAAAAGCTTAGCCAGGATAACAGCTTCCAACAGAGGAATGCCATTATTCCGACTGCAGTTCTTCCGGACTTGACAACCCCAGGAAGTGGGCAGCTCCACAAGAGAAACTGGCACATGCAATGAGACCTTGCTTGGAAGGTGAATGTGGCTTGTCTGGGTCAGTGTGGGAAACATTTCAATGGGGGATTACTATTTTGTTTCCTTGAAGACTGCTCATGGATCATAGTAGAATTAGTGATTTCCAGAAATTAGCACCCCTTACATTGCACCTGCTTCTGGTTTTAGTGTCCAGGGGAAGGATTGGGAAACTTGCTTTAGCCATTGTCTTTTTCTCCACTGGACAAGATATGGTCGCTTTAGCTTCTTTAGGTCAGTCTATCGTACAGGTTTCTTTGACCTATCAAGCCTTGCCTGTGTTCTTGCCTTTGTATACAGAGAGCACTGTGTACCCCTTAAGTCTGGGCACGTAGCTTTGTTCCTCTTTTCCCTTTTTGTGGGGATGTTCTGTTATCGTGAGATAATGCACATCATCACTGCCAATAGCAATTGTTTCCTGTGGAAACAGTGGCTTCTGGATAAGAAGCCATGGCTGTCATGCTGTGTGACTGATAACACGGTAGACACCTTTCTGTCTTTTGGTGTACTCTCACAGCAGGGATTCTCTTAAAGGTACCATAACTAGTTTGTGCCACAATGTACGTCTTGTAAAATATGATTGGAAATGTTTTATTAAATTAAAAATAAAAATGTTTGTACTGGAACATGTCCCTCTGCTGGACAGCACAGAAGAGGGATACCAGTCATTTTTGTTTGATATCCCAAAGGAATGAAAAAGAAACAGAACTTAAGTAATAAAAATATTTGAATTTTTACATTTCTTTTCACTTCTAGTTCTCTACCGTGATCTCAAAAACACTAGGAAGGATAAAAATGTGTCTGTAAAGGAACTCTAACAGTGTCTCTAAATAAGTAACTGTGAGTGTAGCTGCTCGGAGACTTGGTGTGTCTTAAAACAAGATGCAGGAGCTGAGCTAGAACATTAAAAACAATTTCAATAAACATATTTCTTGTGAATAAAGATGTAGAAACCAAGCAATACCTTCTGAGTACCAGTTACATACAGAGTGTTTGTGAGGGTGAAGCTGTGGGATTTTTTTCAAATTTTCCACTTGGATACACTCACCTCCCCTCTTCTCCTGCCCTAAAGAAATGCACTAAAGGAGGAGTGGTTATGATATTTATTTATGCAAATCGGGTGTGCTGGAAAGTACCAAGTCTTTGGCCACTGAAGATACTTGCCACACTAAGTAACAGACTGTGGTATGGGAAAAGGGGGCTTAAAATGTCGATTTGAATATTTTTGACTCATGCGTTCCCATCCACATCGATATGGTCTCATGCAGAAGACATGGAAATACCAGCCAATCGTACCACTCCCTCCCTGCAAGCCCTTTTGAAGAGATATTCTCTTTAGTTCCCATTTCTGATCTGCTTATTTTCCCTGCTGGAAGCCCATTGGGACTAGTGTGTCTGTGAGGACACAGGCTGATTAGTCACGATATATACTTTTTAAAAATAAAAATGCCTTTCTATTGCTTAAATAAACTGTTGCTGTCATATTGAGCTCATGAGGCACTATTTTAAATATTTTTAATTAAAATTTATTCTGGAGCACTTAAAAATGATTTTGTATAAACTTTGGTGTAAAGATTTGTAATAATATAGTCAAAGGGCTCTTTCTCCATTACCATTTTTTAATGTTTTTAAAGGCTAGGAAACAACTTGTGTATATTCTGTATATGTATAGCAGCACATTTCATTTATGGAAATATGTTCTCAGAATATTTATTTACTAATATATTTATCTTAAGCCATGTCTTATGTTGAGAGTGTGTGACCTTATTGGAATAATCATTGAAAATCACTAACATGAGGCTCTGTAAATACATGATAATTGCACACAAAGATTTTACGATATTTGTCGACCAAAAATGATTTAAAGCAAGTCGTAGTTCTCTACAGTTTTGTAACAAAATGTACAAATGTCTGATTAAAAAAAAAACCAACAAAAAGCCAACAAAATACAGTTTTATCAAGCATACTTTGAAAGTTGTCCGTGTGTTTTGTGGACAGAGAAGTTGGTTCAGTACTGTTCCTCTAAACGAAATCCTGAGTGCCTGCAGATGAAATGCTTCAAAATAAACTAAGCTGCCACAAGCTGCTTGTGAAAGCTCTACTTACCCCTAGTGATGACTGTTTTAGTAGTACAACCCTCAGAGGCATGCATCTTAAATCTCTCCTTTCAAGCTGTCCATCCAGCCACTAAACTCTTAAAATTGAAATCCTCGTAGACTCACTTTTCATGACGTCCGTAAGAGGTAACTTGATCATAATAACTACGAACTATTATAAGGAAATGAAAACTATTCTTCCCATGCTCGCTCGTGGTCGGTACAGGTTCGGTGTGTAAATGCTGCTGGCACAGTTGCTGGAGTTTTCCCCCTACTATCGTTTAGGCTGATGCTAACACCCTCCGGAGCGGTGCATGTATCCACCGGTGTAAGTGTTCATGAGGATTGCTGGAATGATCCTTTCGTGCTCTAGCAAGAACCTGCAACGCCGCTTTCCTCCTAGAAGTCTTGTGGCGCTTTTAAAGACTAACAAATTTATTTTTGTTGTTAGGCTTTTAAAAGTGGGCTGCCTCCGTCTCCCGCAAGCCCCGGCCAGGCCCAGACTTTGCCTTGGTTATTAAAACAAGGATCCTGCGACACTTTTAAAGACTATCCGATGAGCTTTGGTGGGGAAATCCCTTGACGAAAACCCGCGCGATAAATAATTTCTTAGTCTTTAAAAGTGCTCCAGGACTCCTGTCTTGCGGCTCTAGACGAACTCGGCTCGCCCGTTGCCCGCTGTTAATGAGACGGAAGAGAAAGGCGCTGGCCCGGTTGTTGGAACGGACCGGAGGGAGCGGGGTCCCGTGAAGGGGTCTCACGGGCGGGGCTGTCACCTCCCTCCGCCGCGCACCAGCTCCAGCCGGAGTAAGGACGGAGGAGCAGCCCGCCCCCTTCCCCCCGACTCCCCGTACCCATCAAGGTCCCCGGTATCCTCGCTGCCCAGGCACAGACCCAGGGCCACCGGCCACGTCCTCTCCCCATTCCTTCCCAGGGACCTATCTCCGCGTCCGCTCTCGGGCCCTGTGGGACCCAATTACGGACGGACCGAGGCAAATGACTTCCGTTCCCTGGCAGAGACTTGCCAAGCCCCGCCCGAAGAGAGAAGGGAAGCACGTGTGTGAGCGCTGCCAAGCTCGCCCAATAGTTTTCCCACTGCAAAGATGGCGGCATTGGCATTTCCGGTTCCGCCCCAACGAAGGTGGAGCGAGGGCATGGTTCTGCCGCTCTGCAATTCTAGGGGCAGCAGCGGATGAGCCGAACGAGGCTAGAACCGGGACTGCCCTGCGGGGTGGAGACCTGAGCTGACAAACTCCCTCTCTCAGCACAGACCATCAGCAGTCTGGTGCTGTGCCTCTGAGCAGGATTTCTGTATGACTATCACACGCCCGCTCCCCTGACCTGCCCCGCCCCGCCCCACTCATGCCTCCGCACCCAGAGTGCAGCGTCCCCTCCCCTGTCGCTGCTCCCCACTGGAGGGCGTAGCTTCTCCTCCCCTGTCATGCCCCACTCACTCTCTCCCGTCCTGGAGTCCTGTTTCCCACACTGCCCCTGTCATCCCAAGCCCAAGCTTTGCTCAGCTGGCAAAGGGACTGAGGTGGAGAAGGAGAGGTGCAAGTGATGATGTTGCCTGGGGGGACAGAGTCTCAGGGAAGAAGTGGAGGAAGTTCTCATGCTCAGGATCTAGTTTTCACAAATTAGAAGGCTGATCATCATAGTTAAGAGGTGGATGTATCCAGCCCACAGGAACCTTTCATCGGGTCCTTGAGCTGGGCCTGGCTGGAGTGCAGCAATGGCCCACTCCCCGCTCTATGCCGTGCCCCTTCCTGCCTCTCTTACATCACCTGGGCCCAGCGGTGCCCTCCTGGCAGGAGTGGAGTGGCTGCTAAATCCTCCAGGCCCTGTCCCTTCCCCATCATGAGGGCCCAGCAGTGGTAGTGCCCCCTAACTGGAGCACAGTAGCTGTTCCCTCCGTCCCTCCACCCCATGGACACAGTGGTGCTCTGGCCAAGCGACTAGCAGCTGCTCCCTTTCCAAGCCCCTCCCCTCTCCCACCATGTGAGTCCAGCAGTAGCCCCTTCCCTAAGAGTTGACTCCCCAACTCCTCTGTCCCTTTAGGAAACACCATCACTTGCACCTCTCTTTCTCCACCTCAGCCCTTTTGCCTGCTGAGCAGCAGCCCCTCCCCACTCCCAGCCTCACCTTATCCCCCTTCCCTCTATGTATTGTGAACCATATTGTGGATGTGGTTCTCAGGCCTAGGAATTTGCACACCCATATCTGTAATGGTAAAAGCAGACAAGAGGGTGAATAAATGACACACAGTGCAAACACATCCTTTCAGCCACCTCCAATGGACCCATCTCCTTTCTTGTTCCCCTCTCTCCCTGCACTCTTAGCAATATCTTCTTTTCAGGAACCTGAAACATGTAAATCATAATCTTACCTGATGAGAGACTTAAAATTCTCTGTAGATATGAATTACAGTGAAGATGTTGAATTAGTATATCAGGATAAGACATTTTTACTGCTGTTAGCCTAGGGAGGAGCTAAACCATTGCTGTGTCACATGAGCCTCTATTTGTAGCTTCCTGTGTCTTGGTATGCTGGGAAATTGGGGTGGAGCTTGGGCAGTATTTAAGATGAGCTTCCCGTGAAAAACTGTCATTCAGCCCTTTGGTTGCTCCAAGAGGATGTCGAGAGAAAAGTGCAGGGCATTTTGATAAGTACCAAAAAGGAGAAAGAGAAAGAGCGAGAGATATGTCCATTATTAGCGATGCTCCATTCACTGTCGTCATTTTTTTACTGAGGGGCCTAGCGAAAGGAAGGGCTCTGAAGGCGCCGTCGTTCCCGGTCTCGCAGGTTGTGTGTCGGGAGGTTCTTGGCTTACAAGTGGCAAAGATAAGTATCGGCTGAAGGGTGGTGCGGTCGGTGCC